>JAQFZH010000889.1:0-26256 GCA_034695485.1 Entomobrya nivalis
ACACTGGTCTGGTCTATAAACCAAGATTTCATACTAAAGATATAAATTTCGTCTAATTGTTTCGAAATTCCAAAAAATGGCTCGATCTTTTCAGTTTTCACCTCCATGTCTTGAAAAAGAAATATTATATACAAGATAAGTGGTATTAAAAATAGATAAACGACTAGACGAAGAAAAAACTTGACGTTCGCTGACAGCTCAAATAAGAAATTTTCCACGGATTCATATATCTTGTCTGAATATTTGTTTGATTTTAAGTAGTAAAAAGTCGACTTCAGGGAAACTCCACTTGATAAGTTGGTGGACCTACAGCCAGTTTTTTTAAATGAAAAATCGTTTTAAAATAAACCTAAAATTTGTTATAAATTTGTATGCTAATGTAAATTTATTTACATCCAATTTTCAGCTTGGGCCGAATCTATTCCATTGGTTTGTTGTAAAATTGACTTTAGTGGCTGAGGTCTATAAAATTGTAATTTAAAAAATTAATGATTTATTTAAAATTTTAATTCATATGTATAATAATCAGATTTTCTAATATTAGATACCTGTTTAAATTTTCCGAATTTTCCCCCGAGTTGCTATATGAACGAAGTGTTAAGAATACAGAGCTATCTAAAACGTCCCTACTACAATATTCCTGCAAGAATTTTGCTTTCACAGAAATAAACAATGAAGATCGACGAATGACAGCAACAAACAAAAATATTATTAAATCAGGAAATAAATTTGCAAAATACTGCATATAATTTTCTTCTGAGTAAATACCCTTCTTGTTTTGAAATCGTCTAGAAAGCTCAGGAAGCATATCGTTATTGTGTTCGTGTTTGTCCCTTATTAGCTCCACCAACGACAGTACAGAGTCTTTCTGATATAATTTTCGGCCTTTTCCTATCCTTTTACGTAGCCTTTCGTCCACCAGTGGAAACCAGTCAAATTCTTGTTTATTACGATTCTTATAAATCTTCTCGTACTCCGAATCAATTTCGTTTTGCGTTGTCCGATGTTTACAGTTTTTCTTGTCGTTAATGACTCGTGTCACACTACAAATGAAATTTAAGCATTTTTCCATTTTCCAGAACATAGGATGGTCGATCACTTGATTTATCTTTGGTCGATTTTCAGGAATCTTTTGCATCATCCAAAATAGTAGATGGTTTTCGGTACACATTGATACGTTTGCAAGAGATGGAGACATGAGGTCAAGATCAGAAATATTCATGATTGGAAAATTTCCATATTTTTTACTTTTTTCAAATGGATGTTTTCCTCGAGATAATGTAAAGTAAATTGTCATGCCCAATGAAAATATATCCATTAGTGTCGTATTTTTAAACTTTGTATCTTGATGCATAGAACGAATAGCTTCTGGGGACATCCAAACCTCAGTCCCCCGACCTGTTGTGTTTGTACTTGTATGGTTTGTCATTAATCGACTTACCCCAAAATCTCCCAATTTTGCTATGGACTTGTTTCCATTTTTGAATATAAGCACATTTTCTGGTTTGACGTCTCTGTGTAAAATTTTGTTGTTGTGAAGAAATTTTAGACCTTTTGCTGTGTCAAAGCAGAACATTTTTAGCTGGTCAATATTTACGTTTTCATTAGCGTATATAAATTCTCTTAAATTGCAGATGGCAAGTTCCATTGCAAAGACGTAACACTGCTTAGTTTTTCTGTAAACACCGGTTTTGTCATATTTCGTCCAGTCAAATAGTCTGATGACGTTTAAGTTAGATTGGGTCTTTTCTTTAAGCAAGTGCTGCCATATTGCTAGCTCGTTTTCATGGACGTCCATGTATTCTGGCTCGATTCTTTTCACAGCAGCCTCAACATTTATGTCTCCAAAGTATCCTTTGTATACTGTTGACGTGGATCCTATCCCAATGCTATGTTCTGGATAATAGTGGATTTTTGTGCCTTTCACATTAAGAGCCGGTCCCATCTCATCTTGAACAGGCATGGTTGGTGGATCGATAAAATCTTTAAAAAATTAAGACAGTAACCATAACAAATAAGGCATGAATTGAAATCTAAAAATTATACGGTGCACACGATAACTGCTGAAAAATTAAGAAGTGTTTATTGCTAACCTAGCACAATAAATTTTAGTTTACGGTTTTATAAAATTTTGGGTGTACGGTTGCTTAGAAATAAAAAAACTATCGATGAAATGTTTTTTTAAATACACTTAAAAAGCTGTATATGAAATACGTTTAATACGAAATGAAATTTTTAGTAAAATAATAATCAAACGCAAGGTAGAAGAGCAAAACAAAAAAAATAATGCAACCCTATCCTGCTGTCAAAATAACTGAATAAATAAAGTACGTGGCTTACTACATTTTGTTGAATTGTCGTATAAAAGGTTCAGCAAAATACAGATAAGAACATCAAATGGAACTGCTGCGGAAATTATTTGTGGTGAACCAATTGCTGATAACGTTTGTTTATTGAAAACGTACAAAATGACGTATTAAGCATATCAAAGTCCATATCCTGTGTACGCATACTTACGAACAAAGCATATAAAATGAGAACGAGCTTGGTTTGTTTTGTAGGGTCTAAATGTTGGAAATAAGTATATACAACTACTTACGTTACAAATATAGATGACACGAATATTTCATTCATTTAAGCTTACGTTAGTACACAACTTGGTTACTTATTGACTCAACGTATTCGTATATGTATTTTAGAATACGTTTGCCTAATTTTTCTAGTAGTATAGGCATAATAACATGTTGTCTGCAAAATGTTAGTAAAATGCATTATATTGTATATTATTCATTAGAGTAGTTAAAAACATGTGTGTGTACATCAGCTCATAACTCATAAACAACCTTTTACATAATTAGATCTGATACTGATACCTCGCCATGGAGTATTTATTACTAGCTCAATGCTACATTGACATTCCACGCAAAAATAATCGGTAATTCTCTTGATTTTCGTAGTGTTAAAAATCGAATGGGGCGATATTTGGCATAGTAAAAATAATGTTTTTGTTTGGCTACATAAAGCGTTTGTTAGAAATATTGACGTTTGATGACAATGCTTGTAATGTATTTTAAAATGAGAAATAACTGATTTCTACGTACGCTTTATTTTGAATTTTTTAATGTTTCTTTTCTACTTTTGACAAAAACTGAATGTACGATGTAGGGTAATAATAAGCATATCATGATTCCAAGAATTTGATGACAAGCAAGATTTTAAAAAATCGTATTGATTTATTAATTACTCCACACGCACTATTTGATTGTTGTCATATTCCATCAAGTAAATTTTCAGTTCGTGAGGCAATGGAAATTTGTTAACAGATTCATTATTAATATAATTTCTAATAGCTGCACGAGAAAGTTGCTTTAGATCAAAGGGAAAATTACGTTGTAGTGGCATGGTTATTTTAACGTCATACCACAAGCAAGGATTGGTTGTGTAGTCTTTAAACAGTCCAGTGACGGTTGGAGATTGGGAAACTTGTGGGCTGGGTAAGCTTAATGAAAACAGGTTGTCATATTGTTCGATACGTACATTTCCAGAACTTTCCTTGTCCCTGCATAAAATACATTAGCATATGTTTATTACCTCTGAAGAAAATTGAAGTTGTAAATTTTGTATATTTAAAGCTTGGGCTTACTTAAAGCTTAGGGTAAACAAGTTGTTCTCTTGTACAGAATCTCTTAATAAGAAGGTTCCTTCAGGTTTCCCTTCCAACAGCTTTGTAGCTTCGTCAATATCAATTTTCCCCCAGTAAAAGGAACAGTTGATCATCTCATTTAGATCCGGAACCACATATTGTGTAGTATTAGCAATCTGGTAGCGATAAACAAATATGAAATATTAATAGTGACAAAGGTAGTAAATTTTTTGGCAAATGTTGAAAAGTATATATTTTAGCACGCTAAATACGATGGTAAATAATTACAAAGATTCTAAATGTGTCCATTTGAATTTATGGTGAACGCGTGAATGTTCGTAATCAATCAGCTCACCAAACTCATATTTTTAATCTATTTTTTGCCTATTTCTCAACAAGGTTTACAAATCCTCACGAATTCTTGAACGTAACTTGAAAACCCGATGGAAGTTATCACACAAACAGAACGAATATAAATACGCTTCTCAAAAGATAAATTACTTAAGGATAAAAATTTGATTGTATTGTCCCCCCAAAAAGCTACTGGTAATTTAAGATGTTTTTTAGCTTTGATTATTTTTTATGCGTGTAAAGTCACAAGCTGTTATCTTTATTAGTTGCATTGAACATCAGGAATACAATGTTATGAAAACCAGTATCATTGTAAAACTGTTTGTTTTTTTCATAGAAAACAAATAAAAACATGATCTCATTGAACAATTCACTGAAATATTCACAAGTGTTTACTTTTCCTCAAAACATATTCAACATTATGTTACCGTACGTTTGATTACAATACTGCGTTTCTACGTGTAAAATGGGTAAAGCAATATTAATGTAAGAACTTCGCCCAAGTAACCCGTGATGAATACAGATGTCGTTCATGTGTGGATTTTCTATCAAGCCAGTTGGCATTTTTGGCGTTGTCAACATGTACTACGGCTGACACAAATACTCGTAAACTTTTGTACAAAATTTCTTGTTTACTTTGTTTCCTAAGAACCTATGCATTGAACAGTTCAACATCTGTTATTATGGATCAAAGTAAAACATGAGTTTTGTATAAAAGTTCATGAGTATTTATGTTCAGAATAGTATTATAAATGATGTAAAATACAAATAACCATACCTTAACTTGATCTCATGATATAAACAAATCATGAATGTACATGCTTAATACATATTTAAATTGAGAACTTCATAAATATGAAATGTGAGTCGTATCACTATGAATCACTGAAACTGTTTATACTGCACTGATATCAGCATGACGTAAATAAAGTTTACCAACATCCCAATCGGCCAATTGATATAATATAACGTAGGCTTTGCTAAAGGTAAAACTGAATGAAACAAAAAGTCGCAATACAAACTCCAGTTTAAATACTAATCATAAATATCGTTCTGTTCGATTTTGGATAAAACCTGATTTTACAATACATTGTCATGCCAAAGACAGAAAGGTGAACGTCCAGCACAATTATATGCAATTGTTTGAGCTACTTTTTTTTACACCAAAATGGTAATGCATTCGAACAAAATATTGATGAGTTACTTAATAAACTCAATGCATAAACAATATGTAAAATTCCAGCAAAACAGGTAGATGAAGTAAACAAACAAGATACTCGTTTATGATGAAATATTGTATTGAATACACATTTACAAGAACACATTGCACGTATGCATGGACACTATGTATAATATTCTTGATGAACAAGAGTAACTCTTTTTGCATCATAAGTAGATAAGGTATGAATTTGTTTGTCATAAAATGCCCTCGTAATTCACAAAAAATGTAGAAAGTACGAAAGTTATAAATAAAGTTAAAACAGAAGTTAGAAAAATAAATTGACTAAAACATCATTTCTGGAAATCTCTGTAGACGATAAATCATGCTTGTCTGCACTGTTCCACATGGAAAACCAAGGTTAACGAAACTTTATTCGTTTTATTCATTAAAGTGGAATTTATGGGAGTGAACATTTCAAACGATGCATTGCGGTAAAACTAAAAAAATATCTTATCCAGAGTGCAGATAATGACTGCAGTTTGGATAATGGCTGTTAAAACTATGTAAGGGCAGCATTGCGAAACAAGTTCAAATTACTGATAACACATACTGAGGCCCTATACATTATTTTTAGCTTTAATTCATGCAGGTTATGTAAATAATAATATATATATTAAGAGTATTTGCAAAATGTATCAAAGTTATATCATATCCACTGCAGATATTTCTCTGCAAGACAACGAAAAAACAAGCAAGCCACAAAACGAAATAAAAATAAAACTGCATATTTATCAGATAAAATTTCTTAGGTTTATTCATTTGTCCTATACTGTTCGAATGTGCACTAAACCAATACAAAATATTTTTAAAATCGGTTTTTAAGTCTAAAAATTTCGTAGACTTGTGAATAAATAATACACATACACATTTACAAACGTTTATAAATATTGGTATATACAAGACTCAACATGTTTTCCACATTGAATGACTGATCACCTGTCCTACGATTGGCCTGTCTTTCGGTAATTTTTGCATCATCCAACCTAATAATTGAGCGGTTGAATCCTGCACTTGAATTAATCGTATAGGCCGAACTTTGGGGTCCTTAATATTCATCAATGGAAAGCTACCATATTTTTCACTCTTGGCAAATGGATGGTTACCCAAGGAAAATGTGAAGTATATTGACATTCCCAAAGAGAAAATATCCAAGGCCTTTGTGTTTGGAAATGGTTCGTCATTGTGCATTGCATTGATGGCTTCAGGTGACATCCATATTTCAGTTCCAGCGCTTTTTGAAATTGTGCTTGTAATGCTTTTCATTTTACGACTTACACCAAAATCTCCTAATTTGGCCAACACGTCTTCATTGTCCCCAAAAATCAAAATGTTTTCTGGTTTTATATCTCGATGCAGGATTTTGTTGTCATGTAAAAATTGGAGTCCAAGAACTGTGTCAAATGAAATTTTCACCATGGTTTTTCTATCCAGAGTTTGATTGGTCGCAATATAATTTCTCAAGTCGTGGGATGCCTGTTCCATAGCAAAGTACAGCATATCATCATGTTCAGTCCAGAGAAATAATCTCACAACATTTGGATGATGAAACCATGGTCCATGGTCGCCCATGATCGTCATAAAAATGTCGAGCTCTTTATAAAAAATCTCGTTTTCATCCTTTTTTACTTCTTTTATAGCAGCTGGTGTTTCAATACTTCCAAAGTAACCCTGGTATACTAACGACGTAGCTCCTTGGCCAAGTCGCTTCTTATCTGGATAGTAATAAATATCTGTAGAGCCCACTTGCTTCGCCAAGAATTCCGGAGGTGTTCTGATAATCGATTAAAATTCTTTTGATTAAATACTGTTAATACTGAGCCAATTATTATACTGTTTTTTTTTAAATTGAAGTATTGTTACCCTGGAAAATTTGAACTTTTTTGCTCTAAAAATCCAACCATCATTGGTTCTTTAGCAATAGACGGATCTTCATTTTGGCTTGTAGTTGAGTCAGGATCAAGAAGCTGAGCTAATTGTTTGGCAGTATCTTTCTTTTTAAATTTTCCAAAACCAGTAAAGACCTTAATGAGGTTGCCAAGCGAGCTTAGATTTCTTCTTCGTGCATCCTTGAGGGCTCTAAGATCAAGAAACTACAGTTAAACATTCGATTGTCGTAAAATATGTCTTAGTAAGTTTTTAGTATAGTCTTGAAAAACTATATATAAAATTGATACTTTAAAAAGTGACCTTTTATAAAGTTCACTACTAAATAAATAAACAAAATTCAAATTTTTGCAGCAAATTTCAGTATGAAATAAACATGTAATCGCTCTGTAAGGCTATTTAACAATGTTGATTACCTACAAAATAAAATCTTGTTTTATCAACTCCAAAATAATTATGAAAATGATATGTATTACTGCATAAGGCCTGAGACATTGGGTTGTCCTACTTACACTTCATTAACAGAATTTACATGGATTCGTACGAAATGTGTCAATAAATGGTCAGCAATAGCGGTCATTTTAACTCTTCTAAACGCCTCACATAGATTCTCAATTGTAGCTTTGTCTGCCATTCTGGTTCTCCACTCTCGCAAAATATTTTCTAAAACATCCCCATGCTCTAGGCGGTCCATCAGTAAATATGTGTGCATTCTATCGATTTCAGTGCGCGGACTTCCAAGTTGACGTGCTAAATCTTTCCAATTGGCATATAATTCTTCCGCTGATGGGGCTTTAGAAATTTCGAGCACAACGTCACTGACCTCCGCACCTATAAATATAAATACGTTAAATTGGTCTATCGTTTTGAGCTCAAATTAAATATAAATTACTTACCTTTGTCACCAATAACCAGGTGTGCCATTATCAAGTGGGAAGTAAGTTGTTTTCTTTAGACGAGCAATGAGCTATTAAATTTTAATAGTTTTTATTTGTGAAAATATTCATCAACAAAGCAATATGCTTTTTTGGATATTGTAAGTAATACTATTAATGGAATTCTAGATTGTCGGATTGTTTACATTAAGTCAATACACAGATAGTACAAGCTTATCAGGTTATTGTCCTGGTTTACTATGTTAAAATGAATTGCATTTAGTTGGGTATGCAATTCTAAAAAGGTGTTATCTTATCTGGTTGCTTTGCTCAAACATCATTGCAATATTATTCACAACCTAACGTTGTATATACGAATGCGACAAATTGGAGAAGGCAGTTTGTGGAACAGAAAGGATTTTTTTGTTGGTTGAATGTTACATTTGTTTAAAAGCATGGAAGTAAGATGGCGTTTAATGCATGAAATTGTAATATTGGCTGGATTGAGCAATATTCATAAATGACAGCTTTGTACTTCAATGTGTATTTTGAATGTAGCTGGTGATTTTGTTTGATTGCCTCAATGTTAAACTGAACTGTGGAGAGTAATAACCTTAAGTTAAGGAAACAAATGGTCACAATTTCGCTCACTTTGGTTTAGTTATTAGTTCTTACCGTAGATAGCGCTTCGTGCATCTTGGTTTTAAGTGAGAATGAATCGACTTAGTTATCTGACCTACACCGTAGTATAAAAAATTGGGGCATTGCGAATTGATAACTCTGTACAAGTATTTTTTTCTTGTGTAATTTTATTTTACTAAACGTATTGTATATCTATAGCCTTGATGAATCCATTTTGTATTCAATTACCTGTGTTTCTATGACAAAATATTATGGCTAAGTCAGATTGGTTCCTTATGGTACAAAAACAAATTACTCATAAAAAAGAACATCAAATTGAAAATGATACTCTTCTATAAGTTGCGTGCTATATAATTTAGTGCTAAACCCAGCACGTAAATTTCACAAATATATACTCGTATGCATCCGTGTTGGGTTAATTAATTCCTAACCTAAAGTTTTGTGTAATATGACTCAACCAAATATCCACTGACAATGCAAGTCCACATTCAGTATATTGAGATGACAAATGAAAAATACATGTAGTAGTACAGTTGTTAATGCTGATTAAGAATATAATAACCATTTTCCCGAATGGACATGTTTAGCTGACTTATCAGCTGTTTTTGTTGACAAAAATAGGCGCGCGCCACTTCCATCTCAAGTGCCACATACACAAAAGCAAGCGTATGCACGTAAACAAAACACTGAGAAAAAAATACTCCACAGAGACATCAAGCCAGAAAACGTTTTAATTTTTCAAGATAACTCGATAATTTTAGCAAAATTGGGCGACTTTGGAGTCAGTCGTAGAATGACTAATGATGCTGGCACGCAGTCTAAAGGTCGGGGCACTGTAAATTGGATGGCTCCAGAAGCCATTATTGCTAAGCATAGGGATACCCCATTCCAAACTACAAAGTATGTCGACATATTTTCCTTTGGAATGATAGCCTATTTTACGTTCTCAAAAGGTGTACATCCATTTGGACATAGCAAGCAACATCGTAAACACGAGACGATGAATATTATTGATCCAAATGTAAAACGGGCAGAAATCAATCAAATAACCAAATGCTACGTTACGGACCATTTGTTAGCTTGGATGATGCAAAAAAATATAGAAGATAGACCTAATATAAGACAAGTTATTGGTCATCCGTTATTTTGGGACTCTCGAAAGCATTTGGAATTTATCTGTGAGTTGGCCTCGACTGTGAGTGATAAGTATACTGTGGAATGTAAGCAGATTAGAGATAATATCGAAAAGGAATATATGCAGTTTTATCAGAAAATGTACAATAAAAAGTTGGATTGGGTTAATGCAGTTGACATGCAACTTTTCAAAAGAACTGGTAAAGGAAATAAAAAATATTCTGGGTATTCAGTGTTTTCTCTAGCTGAGCTTATTAGGGATAAGGATGAGCATTTTAAGGAAATGCTTCCAGATTTAATGAGGGATCGATTTATGATTAGTAATAAGGGGGTATTGGAGTATTCGAAGAAACCTTATATGGAATACTTTACGGAACTGTTTCCGGATATAGTTATTTTCTTGTTTTGTAGTTTTTTTGATCAGGATGCTCCGTATTTTGCGTCATTCCGGGAGAATTTTTATCGATATTATGATAATGTGGACGTCAAGGTAATAAAGAGTATATTGTAAATTGGGTAGAGATTACATCCTTATAAGTATAATATCATTTCATTTTAGTTAAAATAGCGAAAAAATCATATAATTTCATGTAGAAAGCCATCTAATTTATTCAAACATAATATTTAAAGCTAAAACGTTTTCTTTTAAATGTAAAATTATTAAAGAATAAATAGAATTCACAAAGTTTTTTATCTCAATGTCCGATAAAGATTTATTGTAAAATATACATCGTTAAGATATACATATATTTATGTATGTATGCCTATTTATGTTTATATATGCTCGTTGATTTTATAATAAATAGTTTCAGTGTACTTTCCATAAATGTATTTATTCATATAAAACCATGCCGGGATAAGTATTATTTATACAAAACTGAAAATTTCATCAATGAAGGTAAACGAATCATTACGTTGAAAAAGAAGTCGTTTATTAACAACTACATATATGTCAGTCAAAATCTTTTTGGAATTACTGCTGATAAAACATCTGCACGGTTCTTTGGTGTTATCTTGTATTTGCTTATAGTATACTTATCTTTCACTCACTTTTGATGACAACCTATAAAATAGTCCAAGCATGTCCAAAAGTGCGAAAATATGGGATTGTTGGCAACTGGCTTATATTTAGATCTTTTGCACAATCGATATTTGACCAATTATATATAAATACATATATATACATATATATATATATATCATGTTATTTAGGCGTATGTATGTCTTTTATGAGCGACAAGCAATATACACAAAAACGTTCCCCGCATTAGCATTTTTTCGGGCATTCAATGACTCAATTTGATGACTAGTCCCCAAATATTCATCCTATTCATTGATTTCCTCGCTCAAAAGCATGCGATAAGTAAACTGGTCTTTACATAGATGGAGTAACATATAATAAACCCTGTCAGTTGCCTCTTTGCAATACATCATTTGTTAGAACATTTTTGTTTTCAAGGGGTTTTATTTATGCCACCACCCAACTCAAAAAAAAATTCTGACGTTAACAAGTCTATATAATATAAAGTATGCATATAAACAAATACTGTGAGACTGTATGGTTAAATAAATGTTTGATGAAGTGTTATCAAATCCACTGATAATACTGTGCTTTATATAATACAGGATTATTTCACTTACACTATTGCTTATGACAATGGCAATTTAACACCAAACAATAATTTTGTGTTAAGTAATGTTTAAAAACGTTTTGTTTATTATTTTTAAGCATGTATTATAAATTATGGGCATAGCAAAATGGTGTATTCTTCCAAGAGTAACCGATCACTATACATGATTCCTAAACTGACAAATGATTGGAACTGATAGTACATAGTCCGTTTCATAATTCCGTAGCCAAATATAAATTGTGATATCTAAGCAGTTAGTGCATCAATATACCCGATGTTGATATTTTACGATAGCCAATGTTCTAACTTAAAAAAGTGCAGAAGGATTTTTGTCCAGCTAGAATTTCGTAAGAGTAACGTGGCTGAAGGTAATTAAGTCAAAAACCGGATTTTTGGAACATTTATGTTACTTCAAATTTTAAAATGTCAGAACTTTCTTAATTAGACGTGAAATATCATAATTTTGGTTCTTAGTTACTCGAATCGAACAGAGAATTCAATTACGACTTCTATTTGGTCTGGGAAGTGGAAAACTCCGAAACTGCTTCAGCCATGATTTTCCTCAAAATCTGATTTTGCGCTTTTGCGTTTCAAGAGATGCCAACTTCGGGTAATGCAGCCAGCAAATCGTCAAAAAATGGTTTCACAGATAATCTAAAGTACTAAAATTATTGCTTACATTACGCTTTACTTTTAATGCTATTTAGATATTTCTGCACTTGTTGTCCTTCTCCAGCATCTCATTTTATATTCCAATTTTTCTGGAAATTTGGCAAATTAACGATCGTTCTTTCAATTCTTCTGCTCGGTACAATTTTCGTCAATAGGAAACATTTGACGGCTCTCTTTACAGCTCAAAATGTGGTCAATTTTGTACCGTAAACGATGCGTTGTTTTTAGTCGACCAAGCTTTAAGGCAAGCCTTCAAAGTATACTGCAGTTGTAAAATGACATTCTTTCTTAATTGAAGTTTTACATCTTTTTGATTTCTGAGCTGTCACTATTGAACAGGAGTACATACATGACAATGCTTAGGCATATTTTTAAGTTAGAACCTTGGCTATCTTATAATATCAACATCTGGCCTATTCAACGACTTACTGCTTAGATATCACAATTTGAACGTGGCTACGGAATTATGAAACGCACTATGTATTTATTAAAATGAATTATGGTATACATTTTAATTAACGTCAAATATTTTTATAAAATTTGTTCGAAGCAGCATTTAAGGATGGAGCGGAAAGGACTTCATTTCAAATTAAATACCTACGCTGCTTGGTTAACGGAGCAGTCTGAGTCGTGTTCGTTATGTAAATCTGTCGAACAACTTCGAAGTGCTGGATCAATACACACTTGCTCTATAGTTGGTCTGCTTTTTGCTGTCTTGTGCATCATCGCATTTATTAAACGACTTATTGCTACGTATTTGTGAACATTAGCTAACTGCAAAGGCTCCACATCAGGGTCTTTGATGTTCATCGCTATAAAGCCTTGATGTTGTTTACTTTTAGCAAACGGATGGTTACCCTTTGAAAATATATAGTATATCGTCATTCCTAAAGAAAAAAACGTCCAGAGCTTTAGAATTTGGAAAGGTTTCTCCATTGCACATTGCAGTAATAGCTTCCGGTGACATCCAAGTTTCAGTACCCCTGCTATTCGACATTGTGCTTGTTTGACTTTTCATTTTACGGCTTACTCCAAAGTCCCCCAGTTTAGCCACCTGGTCTACATTGTCCCCAAATATTAAAACATTTCCTGGCTTTATATCTCGGTGCAAGATTTTATGCTGATGTAAAAATTGTAGTCCAAGAACTGTATCGTAAGAAATCTTCTGCATGATTCTTTGTTCTAAATTTGGGTAAAATTTTAAAAAGTTTCTTAAGTCACAAGTAGCTTGTTCCATCGCAAAGTATATAATATTGTGTTCTTGTTATTTCGGAAGTTTAAATTTCATTACCTTAAACTGTGTGTCAATCCCGACGTTTCCGCTGAAGCTAATCGAGAGAATTTTTCTTCACCCCTAGATATAAGAGCGTCTGCCAACTGATTAAACAAATTATGATGGCTGAAAAAACTTCACAAATCCAACACAATCATAACTTTCATTGTTTCTACTTTATTTCAAAAATAACATTAGATTGTTCGATTGGATTTCCATATTAAGTACTACATGCTACTAACTATTCTGGTTGATTCGAACAATCCACAGTCAAATTTTCTTCTAATGGCTGGTCCATAATGAAGTCCACCAATACAGTTTTTGTTGTGTTCCGATTTCTGTCAAAGTTTTAGTGTTCACACCTTTTGTAGTATTTTGACGTTGTGGTATAATTATACTTCAAACAGAATGATAGTTTTCAGCTCAGTCACATCTAATTAAGTAAACCCAAACCGAAATAAATTCAATAGATAAGATTATATATTTCTCTAAAAAAAATCTTACCCTTATTAGTCTACCGTTTTTGAAAGAAGAACATATTTGAGAAATTCGTCAATGTTTCGAACTTACACTTTCATAAATATATTGTCAACTAAAATGATTTTCATATACGTATGTCCCATATCCACAAATAACCCATGTTCTGGTCCTGATGTATTACATCAAGGCTTATGTGTTTGTTTTTCTTGTTATGTTTGTCCACATGCATCATAAATGTAATATAGCACTTATACACAAACGTTTACACTTTGGACAGTAAAATTATTTTCAGTCGCTGACAAACCAATCTTTGCCTTACAGATCTGACAAAGTACATCAAGACAATGTAAAGAAGTAATTTTTAGTTGATATCTGCTGGCAGAACGTTTTTGACAAATAGAAATTTTTTCCAAAATATATTATTCTATGTTCTTAATACGATTTCTGCTTTAACTTTACCCTTAAAACCACGTGTATGCCTAGTCGAAAGTATTATACATTGCGGTGTATGAACATAGATTTGTCATGGCAAAACAATTCAACGAACAATGCATTCTTGACATATTGCAATAATAAATATTCAATACTTTTGAATGAGATTCTCAGTGACCAAAAATGTGAGCGGGACGATAATATACATTTCTTATATCCAACTTGTTGCTACATTCAGATAAAATGTAGATTATTACAACATTTACAAGTATTACTTTATTTGGATTGTGTCAACAATAATTCCCGAGAGCATAGTGCCTAACATTATACTTTTATGGCAATATATGTAGTTTTACACTATATGCACAACGTTCACAATGTACGAATAGAAATATATATATCCAGAAGAACGTTTAAGCTGATTAGGTGAACAAATACCATTTTCCGATGTCCATGTAGTTGAAAATATCAGGCAATATTTCACCCGACAACACACGAATACATTTTCAGGTTATCCATTTAATTATGAAAAATGCAAGATCATTCTTTTGTAGAATAAATATTGAGGCCGAAAAAAAGTATTACTTTTTTATTGATGTTGATTACTTTAAAATATGTGATTACATGTTAACAGATCGTTACATAGATGGAGTAGCTCTCATAAAACCAATCGATTGCCTTGTTGCAACATTCCATATACACAAGCACTGATGGACATACGTAAACGCAATTTTTGAACACTACATGGCTAAATACGTAGCGATTTTAGTGATTTAATACAAAGTGCTGTTTTTATGTAACCAACCATCAAAAAATTCATGATTTTGGGGAATGCACTAAATTATATAAAGGTTTTATTTTTACTTACAAGTATTTCACTTTTTACACAATTCGTACAATGGAAGTATCAAAATGGGGAAGCGACACCGATGGCTTGTTGCTATTGAAATAAAGTAACTCACATTTGAATAGCATGGGGAAAATTTTACTCAAAACAACCGTGTCGCTTCTATACTTCACATAGTCTCTTATTCGTACAAAACTTTCTACATGTTACTCTGTACTAACCGAATAAATACATTGTGTGTTGAATACCAATTTACAAGAAACCAGTAAACACGTTTATATTACGACTATCAGCATATTAGTATAGCTCAACATCCAGAATGATAGGTACATAGGTAAACATACTCAAATTTATTTCGTACATTATAAACCTATGGCTGGTTGTACACAAAAACCAAATTAGTCATTTAGCTAGATTTTAGCAGAGAAAAATTGTTATATGAAGCATCGGTAAGTAGTGGTCTAAATTTGAGAACAGCGAATATATATGATGGGTTACATCTTAATTCAGCTTAAGAGCTCTAACGTTTGGTGGCGCTCTATGCCTCTCGCTTGAAAATTGGCAACCATCGAATTTTAATTACAGTCTATAGCATTATAAGGGCATGTAAGAATTTTGGACTAATAACCAAATGGAAGTGATACATGTACATAAATATAGATTTATATTACCAAATGAAGTGCACATGTATAGCCATGACGAATTATTTTCCTTTTTAATGCGTTAAGATTCTTATTAAAAACTCAAAGAACAATTTTTTAAATGTTAGTTTTATAATTTGTTAAAATACACTTGATCTAAATCGCCAGACAGTTGTCCTAAATCATCATTTTAATATTTTCTAAGAAACAGTAAAAATTCAATTGAAGCTGTAATTTTTATACCTAAACAAACTGGTTGTCTCAGGTTTTTGTCTATTGAATCTGTTAATATCATTGACCCCATGAACGAAGCAAGGCAAGAAGATTAGTATATATTTTTAACTGAATAAGTGCATTTATTATGCTGTGTTTACCTTTGAAACTCTGTGCTATTATCAGGGTAATACTAACATGAAGCATGTATCATGCTTATCTACATACATCTTTAGCATTGTTCATGTTTAAAAAAGAAATTATACCAAAATGATGCTTATGGTCATGCTTATTGCTTAAGTTTCCTAATGGCTTACCATTTCGATGATATCATATGAACTATTAAATGTTTACATTCAGATATCAGTGTTTTATCTTGAGTGTCACAGTGCTGAATATCATTTAAATTGCATTGTGCACAATTATCAAGTAAAGCTTGCAAACAATGCATTTATAAGTGCATTTATCAAAACAAGCACTAGCATAACGCATTAAACTAATGCATTGAAATGAAATAATTAGTTACGTATATTTTTAGATGTACTACAAATGGATTTACGTCATTCAAACGTAAGAGAAGGTAACATGACATGCTAACATATTTCAGAATTGGCCAAGCTTCTACCATTATCTTTTCTGTATAATATTTAGGAATTTTGAGGAACCAATTATTAACAACCGTTTTAGTCCCAACAAAAATTAACAAATTTTAATTAAATATTTTTCTGTTGATCCACCTTACTAATTGAATTTTTGAGCAAACATTTTTTATGCAAATCAATATGTAGAAAATAAATCGGTTTGCGTTAAATATTTATTATTAGCACACATTTATACAAGCATATTACTGTATATTTCTCAAGAACTATATGTAATACTCTATCATTATCACGAAGCTTCATCAGCACTTCGTTTCACGCTTGATAGCGCTGTTTGTATTACATTTATATATTGATTTGATTTTACCTTATTTACGCAATGCACATAATCGATATCTAATAATTGTCAATTAAGCGATACAAATTTGATCTCAACAAACAGTTTCGGTTTGGTTGTATGTATTTGATACTTCCTACTACTAATAATTCACAAACAAATAATTTGTTATTAGTTTAAATATTTATCCTCACTAAATACTGCAGTCAGAATAACCGCTACCATTCATGATGTATTATGTTGCTTTTTAAACAAAAATTGTGGTCAAAAGACAGCGTATATAATATCTAATGCGTCAGTTCAAAGCCTAATGCGATAATAAACGCTTTATTATTGCATTTTGATGAAATGATTAAATGTTTACATTGGGATATCAGTGTGTTATCTTGAGTGATAATATTATTGCAATTCGGCTGTACTTGAATTAGCACAATAAGTTGTTTTATAGATTTATGCTTATAAAAATCCAAAAAATCCACAAATTTTGTTACAAAATAAAACAATACATTTTCAGGTTGATTTTGTAGTACAGGTTTTTCAGTAGCTTCATAAGAGCAGAAACTAACCGTATGCAAATGAATACATATATTGGAGCCAGTATAATAATGTTAAATTATTTGCATATGTTGTAATAGCTAAAGTAAAAGATTGTTTGATGATTATTTGGGTTTATTATTTTTTATTAAAAACATCATTCCATCAGTACCTTATACAGCCGAGATTAATCTTAAAATTATGATAACTTCAATAAAGGGATAATAATACTCCGTCCTTGTTCATATTTGTAGTATATATTGTGATTTTATATTTTATATAATCAGAGAAGATGAAAGTAGAATGGTGTGGATTAAAAATATAAGACAACCAATTCATTACACACACTAATATTAAGTTTTGCAACCATAATAATTATAGTGACATTCAAATAAGATTTAATTTAAATTTGTAGCCATGTCTATTTAATGGATGGTACACACCAGCCTCCAAGGGATAAAGACCACCCAATTGGTTTGTCGAATTACTAGACCAGTTGTACGTATTCAAGTTAGTTCCTGAAGTAAAATTGCCACTTGCAGTGGGTACCGTTGCAGTTTGTCCTGAAGCATTATTTGGCAAGCCTGGATAATCATTCTCGCCAACGTGGTCGAGACGTCCCATATTATTATTTAATGCGAGCAATGCACTAACAGGCAAAAATGTTGAATAATTTTGACGATTGGGCAAGTTATCTTCAGTTGAGTGCGATGCAACGGAAGGCAAATCATAAAGCGACGGATATGTTGTCATCATGTAAGATCCAGAGCTGCTACCTCCACGATTATTTCCTAGTACTGCGGGTGGTTGTCGGACAAAGTCATTATTTGGTGGATTTCCTGGACCACTGCCTAAACCATACATCGAAGAATGATATCTTTGTTGCTGCTGCTGCAGCATATTATGAGCTTGTGGTCCCACATTTTGATTATGTGAGTTGGCTATCGCCCGTGTCGTGTCATTTATATGTACTGGAAGATGTAATACTCTGGAATCATTTTTGCCAATCTGTCGTGGCGTCTCACCAAACTGTGTAGAAACTTGAGTCTGCCTTGGAAATATTGCGTTGTTAGCCTGGCCGTGACCAGGACTAAACTGTTGTTTGTAAGGATGTTGAATGGAGTATAAAGGTCGTTCGAATAAATACTGGGTTTGAGAATTTCCTGAATTTCCTATTCTGTTCATGGTATCATTAAAATTGGGAAATCTACTTGAATTTGGAGAAAAAGCATCTGGACGCTGAGATGTAGGCCCCATTCTCATTGGTGCACCGGGAAGTCCCATTTTAACCTGAATTGGAGGCGGGCCTTTATGTTCCGGGCTTAATCTCACGATACCACCGAGAGCTTTGCAATCCTCATCCGTTGGACCTAATGCTGGATCATCGCATACTTGGTTAATGGTTGGTCTATAAGCTGCCCTTTTATTCATCATCGCAGCTAATAAACGGTTAACTTCCATGCACATGTTAGCGTCTGGTAAGGGCAATGGTACCACATCAGGGTCCTTGATGTTCGTCAATGGGAAGCTACCGTATTTCTGACTCTTGGCAAATGGATGGTTACCCTTTGAAAATATAAAGTATATTGTCATTCCCAAAGAAAATACGTCCAAGGCCTTAGAATTTGGAAAGGGTTGTTCATTGTGCATTGCAGTTATGGCTTCAGGGGACATCCAAGTGTCAGTTCCTGTACTCTTCGACATTGTGCTTGTTAAACTTGTCATTTTACGACTAACTCCAAAATCCCCTAGTTTGGCAACTGGATTCAAATTGTCCCCAAATATCAAAACATTTTCCGGTTTTATATCTCTGTGTAGTATGTTATTTGTATGGAGGAACTGAAGACCCAGGGCTGCATCGTAAGAAATTTTCAGCATGATCCTGTGATCTCGATTTGGGTAGAGTACTAAAAAATTCTTCAAATCCCAAGTAGCCTGCTCCATCGCAAAGTATAGCAAACCGTCGTATTCAGTCCAATGAAATAATCTCACGACGTTGGGGTGATGACTCTTCTGATCACCCATCAAAGTCATGAAAATGTATAGCTCTTTCTTAAAAACCGCATTGTGTTCCTTCGTAACTTCTTTAATAGCAGCTCGAGTTGCTTTTTCCCCAAAGTACCCCTGGTGTACTATGGAGGTTGCTCCTTGGCCAAGCCTTTTTTCTCCGGGGTAATACCAAATATTGGTTGTGCCTACTTGCTTTGCCATCATCGGGGTTATGATTTTCCTAAGATTTGGAGCGAAAATTTGATATGTTAATTTATGATATAATGCCAAGGAGATTACGACAAGAGATTGACGGCTTAATACTAAATTACTTTGAAACATCCTGATTTCTTGCCTTTTTGCTTAAGCCGGTTTTTGTAGTTTCTGCTTTTCTTTTTGCGTTATGTGGACGTCTAAAAAAGTTACAATTAAATAAGTTTTCAATTGTTTAATTTTGCATTAGAAGTAGTACCTCCGAGTATCTACCACTCTATGCTCGCATTTTATAGGCATATTGTTACCCTGGAATACTTATTCGGTTTAACATGTTATCCTTTTGTCAACATGGTTTGTTGTTTTGATCAGTGGAAGCTCAGTAGTAGAATATTTATATTGGTGACATATGTAAGCAGCTAAGATTCGATTACCTTTTAACGTCAGATTCTGTTGCAGTTTCTGTTAAAACTGATGGGAATAAATGATGGTCAGCCCATACAATCTCATCGCTCTCAAAACCTGTATTTGAAATACTAGATAGGGACCGTATTCACAGAATTTATTGTTTGCTTCATTTAAAACCAGTCTTATATTATTGTATTTGATTTTCTAATTTAGTATATACTACTAACAATGGGGTGTAAAAGTCCCCCGAGAATAAAGTATTTATATAATCGTCCTCCATTATTTAATCCAGCGATGTAAATTTTGTAACTTTAGAATTTGTGTGAAGTTTTCCGTCTCAACTAGTAGAAAACCCTTTCCTGAACGTAAAATCTACAAAAATAAATACATTTAAAAAACTCTATTTATATATATTGTAGATTATTTTTCTTAAAACATCTTACCACCGTTATCAATAATTAGCTTTGCTGTTGTACACTTGGGTACATTTTTAGATATTTTAAAACGTTTCGATTTTACACTTTAACAACATTGTTGTCATCCAGATGAAGTTGTGTTCACTGGTAGCATATATCCACTATTACAATTTACAGTGTTATAGCATAGTGCACAGCAGTTTGTACTTTTGATTTATCTGGTTTATTGTTTGTCCGGTGTAATGACAATCTCCAAGTGTGCAAAACTTCAAATGTGAAACACGCCTGGGATACATTAACTATTGGTCAGTTCTAGTTGATCAAGAATAATACAACAAAAATACAACATGAAATCAGCGTCAAGGAAGTATTTCTAGATGAATTCTATCAACATGATATGAATGAATTGTACTCAATAAACCTTAATAAAAAAATGTAGTTAGCTTTCTAAATTATAAAGATTCTAAAGAAATTTTGAAATACCTTATCTCAAAGATAAGTCGAAAAGGTTAGATTTTTTTCTGAACAAACACCACTCAAACTATATACTAAGGCATTTGAAATAGATTAAAAAAATGTTATGCTAACTTTCCTGTTCCAAATGCTAGTTATGTCAAATATGTTATGCTGAGTATCCGCTACCACGGTATTTTCCGAATAGGTACGATTTCTACATGTTCTCGAAGTATATCAAATGATCAGTGTATGTAGCGTTTACGTATTTTACATGAGTGATAGTATAAACAGATAATTCATACATAAGTGTTAAAATATATAGTTAAATATAACTTGGCGCATTTAAAGTAGTTTACCGATATTAATATGAAAGTAGTATCAGCATGTTCATAAAGCATTTTATACATGAAATATACTGAGATAGGTAAACATGAGTAAGTGCATTATGATTTCCAGAACAGAACTTGTTAACATCTGCAATGGAAAAAGGCTTTACATAGTAGTAACGTGTTAGGTATCCAAACGTTGAGGAAAATGGGATGGTTTTTGTTTGTTTGGATGATATTCGTTATAAAATGCTCACGTTTGATGGCACTGCTTGTATCGCTCTTAAAAATGAGTGAGGATTGAAATCAATCAAATAATAATATAAGCATCAATGCCCATGAGAACAAGCAGTGAGCTGCGGTAAGATGTGGTCTCTGAAATTGAGCAAAATAAACGGTTTTTAGGTTCAGTGCATGCTTCATTTCATTCTGAGATTAGATGGGATTAGATTAGATCCCAGAAGTAAATGTGGTAAAGACAATTACTTGAATGTTAATTTGTTAATGCAATCTTACGAAAACTTTTGTTATACCCGCCTATATTGCTTAATGATATGTGCAGATAATTTCCATTTTTTTAATTGTAGATTCGCATTTAGGAGAATACTTGCTAAAATTGGATGTCTTGAATTTCACTCGTATGAATTATAATGTGCTTCCAAAAACTATAGTTCAATGTTGAAAGCTACTTGAGCAAATATTTGATTTTAAAACTTTACTGAATGGATGCTTTAGGAATAAAAACAAGAGTGGCTTTAATATAACGAATGATTTTCACAGAGTTGTAGGTAAAATAAACAAAAGAAAAGTGCATACAATGCAGTAATGTAAAATGAAATGTTGATGATAGTGTTCCTTATCTTACCCATATCACAGCATGACTATCTATATTTTGATAACTTTATTATGGTAAAGCAGTATATAGGCATATATGGCTTTACCATATGCAAATGTGTATAACGATTAAATATTTAACCATAACTAGACAGCAATATGTATTTCAACAGCAATATGATATTTATTTAATAATCATGAAGCAAACTAGCAATAACAACATCTCGAAGATAAAACTCACTGAATTCGTTTGTAAAGCTGATATGATGGAATGGATAGATGTATAAGCTTATTTTTATAACAATCAATATGAGTTGATGTGTCGTATTAATTGTCCCTCTCTCATTTTACCTTACTGCTCCCAAAAGTAGAAGTAGGTTATTTAAGAAGTGAATTAACAAGGACGCTCAGAATGTCAATACAAATAATAATATGATAATGTTTACCCATTAAAAAAAATATTTACATTTTTGGCAAATGTTTACCAATAGTAACGAAACGAAGAGAGACGAAAATACGGTACAACAATTTGTTATGTATTTAACGTGTTATGATTTTTGTCACTCCAATAAAGCAGCAATTCAATTCGAACGAAGGGTGTCAAATAACGATAGAAGTTATTAAGCTGTTGACGCTACCCATGTAAATAAATGAAAACTAAATATATTCCACACTTAAGTCATCAATTAAATTAATGTAGAATTTGAGTGATAAGTAGAATTTGAATTTAAAAAATATGCAGAATTCTTTAATGTTGTACTGCTGTAATCAATTTAGTTTTGATAAGCATTTTGTAATGTAAAACTCCGATGATAATAATATACTTAATAGCATGTACAATATAACATGCTAAGGTAACAAATAGTTAAAATCGTTTCTTTTATGTTTGACAGGTCAGCGTAATTATAATGTCATTATGTTATACTGACTCGTTGCATATATATTTATGGCTAGGTTGCATTTTTTGCGTTTCTGTTAATTGTGTTTGCTTTAAGACGGGATAAATTAGTCAATCATCCTATAGATGGAGTGAAACAAATAAAAGAATACAATTGGCCAGTTTGATGGAAATATATATAACAGTAATGATGCATGCATGCAAGCATATTTTTAGTTTAATACATGCACGATATAAACAGCGTTAGCAATTTATTCGAGAAATATTTTCACATGCCTGAACCAACGATCAAACTATTTCTACATGCTCAAATTTGTAAATCCACAAACTAACTTGCTAAAAACGATTTACATTAACCCTGTCCACATATTAATAGTATAACACGCAACTTAAATTGTTCAATAAACAATAACGCTTGTATGATAAATCGTCAGACAGGTATATCTATGAGCTAATAGTAATCTGAAGTCAATGACAACAAGTGGATTTAATTTGGGTTTATTAGGTTTCTGTTAAAATAATCAACTTTAGGTAACGCTACATGAAATTTCTTTTTTCATGAGTAGAAGTCAATTTGTTAGTAGTCCATAAGGTAAGAGTACATAATGTTAAATCAATAGTATGCCCGTACTAGCCATAAATGTTTAAGAGAATGTATAGTCCAATACGTAATATATATCTGTAAGCTTGATGCAACTGGGGATATATTTGGTTTTTATTCAAGAATCATGTACATCCATTGTGTTGTCCCATCGGTTAATCACAATAATATCCAAGTTAAATATAGTCGATAAGTGTATACGTTTCTAAATATATGTATTTTTATTTCAAATTTAAAACTAAACCTTTAATAAACCCACCGTTTGCATTTTTGTAATATTTGTAAAATATCTCTCTAAACGAAGCAAAATAAGAAGCATCTTGATCAACACAACCACAAAACAGGAAGATCAGTAGATCCGGAAACATTTGCATAAAGTATTCAACATATTTTTTCTTTGAGTACTCCCATGCACTCCCGGTATTTACCATAAAACGGTCTTGCATTAAATCTGGAACCATTTCTTTAAAATGCTCATCCTTATCCCTGATCAGCTCAACTAAATAAAACAACGAATCTCCAAAATATTTTTTATTTCCCTTTCCAGTTCGTTGAAAAAGTCGCTGATCAGCAATTTTTACCCAATCCAAGTTACTCTTATACAATGCCTGATGAACCAACTTGTATTGACTTTCGATGTAATCTCGTATTGACTTACATTCCACAGTGTACTTATCACTCACCGTTGACGACAGCTCACAAATAAAATCCAAACATTTTCGAGAGTCCCAAAAGATGGGATGGCTTGTAACTTGTTGGATGTGTGGTCGATTTTCTGGGGTTTTCTGCATCATCCATGCGATTAGATGGTCAACAGTGTAGCATTTTCTCGGTTGAACGAGTGGTACAGGCTGTATGGCTGGATCGATAATATTCATCGTTTCGTTTCGACCATGTACTCTGCTGTGTCTAAATGGATGTTCGCCATTTGACAATGTAAAATATGCAGTCATCCCAAGAGAAAATATGTCCACATATTTTGTAGTTTGAAATGGCTCGTCCTTATGCTTCGCTTTGATAGCTTCTGGGGCCATCCAGTTTTCGGTACCTCGACCCCTCGAATTTGTACTAGCTTCATTGCTCATTTGACGACTTACTCCAAAATTGCCTAGTTTCGCCAAGATATCTGCACCGTTTTGAAAAATTAGTACGTTCTCTGGTTTGATATCTCTGTGTAAAATATTCTTCTCGTGAAGAAACTGTAAGCCATTTGAAATGTCTTCGATAATCTTGATGCGTGTGTTTTCATGCAGGCTTTGGTTTTGGCTTATAAATTCTCGTAAGTTCAAATCAGCTTTTTCCATAGCAAAATAGAAATAGTCCTTGGTTTCCGCCCAGTCATATAGCCCAACTACGTTTTTATTTGTTTCAAATGGGTTGGCTAGTATTTCTGTAAATACTTTTACTTCTCTGTCGTATACTTCAAGATGGCTTTTCTCAATTTCATTCACGGCAGCTTTGATGTTGGTATTGCCATAGTAACCATTGTAGACTATGGATGTTGTCCCTTTACCTATTTTTCGTTCGGGGAAGTAATGAATTTTGGTGGTACCAACTTGCATTTCGAAAGAACTAAAATATAAAAAGAACGTATTATAGTTTAAGGAAAAGCTGTATTAATAAATTTTAATCTGTCTCTTACTTTTCATTTGAAGCCATTGTCGTATCATTTAAAAAACAAACAGGATTTGAGCGAGAAAACCGTTTTATTCCACAGAGTAACCAAGGTGGTTAAAAATGATACATCTGGGACGTTTAGCAAATAATCACAAGTGTGAAACGTATTTTTATCCAATATTTTTTTGGTTATAAGAGCTTCATTCCCCTTTTAGTTTCACAACAAAAAACCATATGATAAAAAAAATTTCTAGTCTCGAAACCAATTGTAGTCATTCAAATGACATGTAATGCACTCATGATACAACATATTTAAGTAGAATCTGGATTGAATCAGCAATCCATGCATAATGACTCACATATTGCCTAACACATAATTTTTGTCGCAGTTGTGACATCGGATATAGTATCCTTCAAATGTTGCATTTTGTCGTGAGTAAATGTCAATGTTGAAAAAAGCTTATAAAGTTTTTTGGCGGTGTTGATGCAGATGATGATGTTATCTAGTCGTGATAATGAATGTTATAAAAGGATTTGCTGTTTTTTACTCAGTCGATATGCAAATGGTTTCTACCACCATATACTACAAAGTAAGAGCTAAGCATGAAATAATATTTAATACAACGCCCAAAGATATAAAAATTAATGCTTTATTTATAACATTTGATATTTTATGCTAACCGTTTACTTAATATTTATAATATCTTGAATTGATTTTTTTCGGTTATCTTTACCACGTAGTCACAATATATGCATATCGAATGTAGCATTTATTTTAAAAATGTACATTGAATAGCATGCTGATATTAGAAATTACAAATTAAATTAGTTATATTTTTAATTAACTTTTATTTATATACTTTATTTGACATATGCATCATCATTTGTAACAGTATTTGTAACATTTGTATTTGTATTTGTAACAGTATTACAGTAACCTTGAAACAATAATTTACCCTAATCAGTATTTTTGCAAATTTGACTAAAACTGGCATTGAGAATATTTTTTATTAATAATAATAATGAGTTTATTGTCACACTGTTTCCTCGAAAGGAAAATTATACAGTTAAGACATGATTACAATATT
>JAQFZH010000890.1:0-26250 GCA_034695485.1 Entomobrya nivalis
GCTCTTGACATAATTCGAAATCCATGTATGCCTACATATGTGGGATATTGGCTGAGCAGTCAGTGTGAAGATGATAAACCTGGATATTACCTTCCGCCTACTTGGAGTCTAGAAGAGGTTCTGACAAAACTACTAATTTCAGTGGCTTCGTATATGCAGTGGAGCATTTTGCTTGTGGCCTATCTTTACATGTCGCTGGCATTCATTGTGGAAGGGAATTGTTTTCGAGTCTTTACTGTGGAGTTCGGAAAGTAAGATATTTTTAGTATATTTAAAAATATATGTTAATTTAATCCTAAGTTAAATCTTATCTAATTGTGTGATTTAGAAAGCTCTGTAGCACACACAAGGACTCCATCCCACAAATAAGGAAGCTCACATTATTGTACCGGCAACTTCAAATCCTGTCAATTCAATATCGATTAAACTTTTCTCAGATTCAGATTGGCTGCACTATACCAAGCTTGATCGCAATCCAAACCGCTACACTATACAACACGATTATATTTCTGTCTGGGAAGGATACTGGTGGCCCAATTTGGTATAACTTTTTCTACATTTGGTTCCAATCTGTTGCAGTTTTTCAAATCTTTTTTGTCTATGGTATTCTTGCCGACGTGTACAAGCTATCTGGAGAGGTTCGAGAAAGGATAAATGGAAACTTTGAGTTGAGAAGAAGCAAGTGGTTTAGAATGTGGATCAGGTCTTATCCAAATTTAAAAATATATTTTGGGGGGTCGAATTACCTAGATAGGATGACGCCTTTAGTGGTTCAGGATTTTGCGATCAATCAAACTGTGAGTTTAATGCTTTTGCAAAATTGAGCAATGATTTTAGAAAGTATTGGCTTGGCATATGTCGTAAGCTGTCATGTTGGTAACCGAATAATGAGTTAAGGGGCTCAATTATTAAGTTGTTTATTTCATAAATCTACTGAATTTCTACTCTTCAAAAGTATCGATCAAACTTGCCACTGACCATATTCAAAGATGTCCTATTTTTTGCGAAGAAATAAGCAAATACTAAATCTTTCAACTTCGACCAAAACTTAATTAACTTAATAATTTAACCTTAAACTGTGACATATTTCGTAAAGGATTTTAGCCTTTATTATCTGTTGTTAAGGAAATGTGTTATTAAGACAAAAATTTGAAGATTGATGAGCTTCATATTATGGTAAACCTTGCTCGGATGATAAGTACGGGTGGTTTTATATTTTAACTCATACGTGTAGGCTTTTATATGTAATTTGAGAAAGGTATAGGGATTTAAAAATTCAGGTCTGCGCCACTTATGTTTTAGAATGGAGTCACTTATGAATATTCTTGGGGGCAAATACTAAAATATGTAAATGTTTATCTCCATTTTTTATTGAAATTTAGTCAGAATCACAATATGTTTAACCTAAATAGCATTAAGCTTTTTTCATAATCATATCAATGATAATACATTCCCAAATCTTTTTACGATTTTAGAACATCATACGAAAAAATCAACATAGAATAAATTATCCGTATGACTACCGTTATCTCTATTTTATTAGAATAAATGATATTAAATTAAGCGACAGTAAGTTCAATAAACTGCTTGAATTGATATAAATATAGTTGTGTGCATGATAAGTTTTAGTATAATAATATTCCCGAACATAGTAGATGTAAGCCTTGACTCATAAAAGCTCAACTATATGAAAATTTTTCAACTAAACCTAATTTTGCAAGAGTCCACTACGTTTGTTTTATGCACAAAAAACACAAAAAATATTTTTTATACAAGACTGTTGTGCTTTGTGTTGTTTAGTGTTTGATAATGTTTGGCCAGATAATGTTTTAGACCATTTCTGTTTTTAAATGCCAGCTTAATATCAGATAACACTAAATTATAGGTAGTGACAAATACTTCATTATTAAGTAACCACTTATCATCTAATTGCCTAACAGAACTCCATACAAACCAAAAAGATTTCTGCTCAAAAGCAAAAACTGTCCAAAAGCAATAAAAACGAAAACAAATCCAACGTTTCGCCCCATTTAAAGCTTAACATATATCTAAAACTCGCATAAAAGAATATCGTGTGGCATTTTATATTAATGCTGATTCCATCAGTAGAAGCTTGTGTTTAAAATTCGAAAAATAGGGCTTCATAAAAATTGTCAGTCGCATGCCAATTTCGGAAAATCTAACTACAAACAGAGACAAATACTAAATTATAAATTGGATCATTTTTTGATTTATGCTTCCATATAAAGCTAAAAACGTCCAAACATTTACATGCCCACTCAGTCTATTTGGATCAACATAATAAAATTACGCAGTTTGAACTATTTCAAGTCTCTTGAGAGACGGCTACAAATCTACAAATCACATTCCAACAAAAATTAGCTTGATAATAAGATTATACACTACATTTGGAGCTTCTTTTAAGAATGGCACGATCTTTTATAAAAAGGTACTTTGTATACATGTTTGTTTTGTAAAACAAATCAGTATATACTTAAAATACAAATTATCAAACACAAGAAAAGCAAAACACATGGACGTCTAAGTTTTTGCATTTAGAGATACCCCTGAAGTATATATGTTTATGGAACCGCAAAAACTTTGGCGAAAAGGCCTAAACTAAGGATATTAAGTATCCCAGTACTCAAGTTAAGTTAATTAAGTAACCAATGAGGAAGTTCTCCGTAAATTAACTGGCGAAGAACTGAGAAGTTATATAAAAAGGTATTATAAATTAATTAAAAATGAAATTTTACGAGGTAGTTTTTTTGTGCTGGATGATAAAGCATATATGCTCGTAAGGTACTAGTTGGCCAGATAGTACTAATGAGATTACTTATATAAAACTTCGTTTGATAATCCACTTACTCATATTTTATAATTAAATTTCATAAGCTTCCAATCTCTTATGTAGCCTGGAAACAGAAACATTTCTAACAGACTATAACATATTCTGACTAGCATAAATCATACCACTTGAAGTATAAAAAGTAAAATAACCATCGCAATTTGAATACGTTGTATTACAGAGCTATTCATTGTTGCCAATAGTTCCACCTCCAACAGGTATAAGTTTTTAAGATATACTGTTTAAGCTTGTGTCTTTGTGCACTGATAACAGGCATTAAAAACGTCTTCACACGAATAATCGATGCGACTTTAGAACGAATAGAATGCAGAACGTTCTCTGAAATTATTCCAGTAAAACGTGAAATGCAGTAGTCAACGCTTTGTGATTTGGACAAAAAAGACGCACAAATTTTTGGCATAAATCCAAGAAATCCGTTCAAAAAAAAATTCCGGGCCAACAAAGTTAGCCGACAAAAAGAAAGCTACAAATCAACGTCAAAACAATTTTCTTGGCAACGTATATTAAGTGAACGAATGTGAGGTCATATATATTAAACAAAAATGTTCTGGACCATGTCCCCGTTATATAAGCCATATTTAAACAAGTACGCATAATTATATTCGTAGTTTTGTTACTCGTCGCTCAGAAATTACTTATGATTTCATTTGTGGAACAGTAAATCACAACCCAACACATTAAACCCATATTTTCTAAGTTGGCTGTTAAATATTTAGTAGTCTATTGTGAAAGTGAACATCTGGCTACGTGAAAAACATCAGTATGGGAGGAATGAATTTTAACCAGTTACTTCTTGCTGCGACAGTTTTTGCAGTTTTCAAAGCTACTAGAGCATATTTCGAAATTAATAGTACAGATCATTATATGTATAGATTTGTAGCATTGGATGACGTAACCGCAAACGATTTTCCAGACGAAGAAGATGATCGCAGAACCAACACTCACAAGGTGTTTAAAAAACTAAAATTAAAATATCAAACATCGAAACAAAGCCAAGTTCCTTTTGAATTAGAAAATCTATTTACTATGCTAGAAGGTTTCAAATCATACAACTGCCTAGTTGTAATTGACAATTGGCAAAGTGTAAATATTAAGCAAACTATAACAATGCCCACAATTCTTCGTAAATTAGAATTGGCGTTAAGTCACAGAAAATTACTGTTGGATGATTTTAACAACCATTATTTGGATGCAGTGCTAATTCCAACTAAAAACCAATTTAGAAACAAAACCTTTATCGAATATGCTATAGATGAAGATTATGTACTGAACCACTATTGTCCTAATTCAAGATTTTACTCCCCACTGTTAGCAAACGAGTTCAACGATGGATTTTGTGTCGATATCAATCACGAAATATTTTTGTTGAGCACCAGACCCTGGCAATGTGAAATTCAAGTTAACCTGCTTATACCCGAAAATTTGCTTAAAAATTCACATTTCCCAGGATTCTTTCGATACGATTACACGTCACGATTAAAATTTATGCCAAGTTCACGACCAAGCATTCACATTTTATTAGATTTCAGAAGTGCACTAGAAATCGGATCAGCTTACATGGTTAACTGGGTTTCTAACTCTAAACTTAATGATGTTAATTATGCATCCTTTAAAATTGAATATTCGTCCCAAAACCATGTTCACTTGAATGGTCAAGTCAAATGTGCCGTCAATTTAATCTGCAAAATTTCTTCTTATCGTTACATTAATTATTGCATGGATTGCCCCACCCTAATTTCATCGACTCCTCTGGATCAAAATTTGCTTTCATTTTCATCAGTACACAAAATGGAACCAAATAACTTAAGATTTGCAGAATTTACTTGTAATATCTTCATTCGAGAATTCAGTCTGTGTAATCAGATACCCTCTTTTGAAGAGAATGAGAACATGGCACTAAGAGAGCCCTTAAAAAACTTCCATATAATGAAAACCAAATATTCAGATAAAATACAAATTCTTGCATTTGCTTTCACATCAGTGCTGAGACATTTGTTTGGAAACTACACATCTAAAGAAGGGGCATTTGTCAACCTCTGCGATCAAGATTGTCGAACATATGTGCTTAGAAGAACAGTTGACTTTGATGATTCCCTTTTCGACAATAGAAACGTTGCTTTAAGTTTTGAGAACAGATTCGGATCGCTTCGATTTGTCAGTTGTGGTTCGAGAGGGTATGAAGACTTGCAAGTTGAGCAATTCGTGTCTGTTTTTGAAATACACATATGGAATTGGCTCTTGGCCTTTGGAGTACTACTTGCAGTTGCCATGAACATACTCAGAGGAAGCTTATGCTTTGTGGTATCCGTAAGGAAAATTACATGCCTACTCAAAGTACTGTTGGAACAAGGTGATCCATTTCCTGAAAGATTTGCGAAATCGGAGTCTTTCCGATTCCTTATGTGTGGAACTTTCTTAGGCGGTCTGGTTTTAAGTAATGCTTTTAAAAGTACAAATGTTTATAATATTGTTTTGCCTAAACAGCCTTTAAAATTTAGTACCATCGATGAGCTAGTGCGTCATGGTTACAGCGTCTATAGTAAACTTGCAAAATTTGATTATACTTTATATTATACTGACTATGTAATGCTGCCATCGAAAGCAGTTATTGAGGAAGATTACAGTTTTGGTTTTAAAGAGCTGGAAGTGTACACAGGTGTGACTTACGGTTTCAAAGATTCAGTATTTTTATCTGAAACTGAGATAAAACTTTATTATACTGCAACTTCAGGTTTACCTGAAGAATTGGTTGAAAACGAACTTAGTGCGCTGCACTATTTATCTAGAAATGTTGGCCCACATATTGGATTACACAAAATTATTGCCGAGCCATTGGAAATCCTACGTCCACTTCTTGGGATTGATCTTATTAGTTTAAAGACTGTTAGGAGACTAGTTGATGAATATGCAGTTCAGTTTTGGGAAAAACAAGATAAATTCATTGCCGATGACTTGAAGAACTGCAACAAATCCGCATGGCTTTTGCCTGACTACCAAGCACAACAGTTGACTCGAATGCTATACCAATCAAATAAGTACTCAGATGTCGGTATCACAGCGTACTTTCCAACAAATTTCAGTTTAAACTTTGAAGGCCCAATGCCCACATATTTAATTAAAAGAGTATCCTCGGTTTCTGCCTCGGGATTATTAAATTGGTGGGCTGACTTGATAAATCAGACTTATTTGGTACGTCCGAGAGAAAATGAGCCACCTGTAAAACCAACCATGTCAGGGAATATTCAAATACTATTTTTTATGTTGGTTTTCGGAATATCGGTTGGATTTGTCTCTTTGATTTTGGAATTGCATGAATACATATTTAAAGCCTCTGGCTTGTGCGTTTCTGCACTGCTGTGGGTGGTACAAAGATTAAAAGTTATTATTTTGTACATTATTCAGAGAAAAGTTTACATAAGTATTTTTGATATTATGTAATAGACTGTTATATTTTTTTGACATTTTTTTAATTTGAAAATTTATTTCAAATAAAAAATAGGAAGTTCATCAGGACAAGAAACGGAATTGTAATACAAAGCACTGAGGTAAAAGATAAGCATTTCTTTAGAAATGATTTAAATAAAAGTAATCATAAGCTCTTCGGGCCCAAGTTACGTTTGTCCTTGAAGATAAGCCGAGCTTCTTTAATAAAAGTCCTTCTCTTAGTTTGCGGAAGCTATTGTTTTTGATATTAAGGTAATTTCCTGAGGAGTTAATTCATCTTTCAGTAAGGAAAATTTAAAGATTATTAAAGACTACAGCATTTATTATATCTCATTTAACATTTAAGAAAGCAGGAGTTGATAGAACAGCGATTAGGGATAGTATTTGTAATAATTTTATCAAATACAAATTTTGAGGTTTCATGAAAGTCTTTAGAAGAATTTACTTGAAGCAAAGTATTTATTTAAATATTTTTGTATTGCATTTTTGTAAACAAATTTATTTATTTTAGTTTTAAACAAAGTGGTCTAATAAACCCTACTTGCTTGTATACACACCTGTAGTTTCCTTATATTCAAATAAAATATAAACGTAAAAGTGAGACGTAGAATAGCTACGCAGAACTGAGAGGTAATATATTTACTTTTTGAACTAATTAAAAAATTAAATTGGATTGATAGTTTTGTAAGAAGTTTGTCACACTAGTTGATTAAGCATAGTGTTTGTAAAGTAGTACGTGGCCAGTCAGTACTAATTTATTGGGCTATCTTAATATCATAATCGTGTAAGTAAGCAAATAACTTTGTCCACTATTGTATTGTCTCATGGACTCATGAAGGTTAAACTGATGTTTCAGCAAATCGTTAAAATCAACTGCTTAGTATGGAGTAAATATGCCCTTGTCCAACGGACAAACCAATATGTCAATGCCCATGTTAATGAGTTGAGAGAAGACACGATGCTTATGGTTTGAATTATGGAGAACGACTGTGACCCAGTCTAGTATATTATATTCCATATACTCTGTACACATATTTTCGGAAGTCGTAGGATAAGTGTATGTGTATGTTTACCTTTGGTTAGCAGGAAAGTGTACAATTTATGATGACCCAAGCCAATTAATTGAAATAGGTATTGTAAAGGTTGAAGTGCTTGTTTTTGTCAAACAAATCAACAAATAACATTAAAACATTTAAAACCACAATATGTAACCTAAGGAAAATACGTCTAATGTTGGCCGCAAATACTAGAATATGAACAAGCCATTTCCATTCCTACTATTTATTCAGTTCTATCTGATATGTCTATATGGATAAAACTTCAGAAGCTCAGAGTATTGGTCAATTATACATACCTAAATGAGGTTATGGTTAAATCGCCTACTTATAAGTATGTATCAAATTTCATTTACCTAAAAAGTATACTTTACATAACATGCGAGCATTTTTCGTGTTAGCTCTCATATTGCTAGAAATAACATTATTCAATGATTCATAAACTTAACCTTGTTTCTGACCTTTTCTTTTTTCGACATGAAAAATAACATTTGACCACTATCATTTACTATTTGATATACTATTTAAAATTAATAAATGAATAGTTAGACACATTCGTATTAACCTAATGGCACGAAGCGTACTTAAGCAAATATCTACTTCTGTTTATTGGTAATCAAAATCTGTTGTGGTTTTGAATGTATTTGGAATACTACAGCGACCGACGATTCTGTTTTGAACACAAGTTTATCGAGATAAATATTTGCGTACTTATTGGTTTTCTCACAACCCGTACGTTGCTTATCTAATACGCTTTCCATTGTAAATAGGTATTTCTGTTTACGCTCACAATAACTTAGGAACATAGAGAAACAATTGATAAGATTACCCTCGCTTAAGCTTTTAGATTTTATTTTATTTACCAGTTGCCAAGTAAAAAGCTTTTTTAGGAACCAAATTACTATTTAGTATTTTTCCTATTAAATCTTCTTTAAGTCCGTAAGACTCGAAAGATCGACTGATTTTATTATGAAAATTGTGTATCCACTGTTTGTGTGAAGTATGTTTGTCAGTTGCTATTTAACGTATGTTTAAAATGCTTGTAAATTGTTAGCAGAAGGAATCGCGTGTTCGTCAACAAATCCTACTAATCACACTTGACCCATCATTAAAGTGGGTATATCAAGGAAAATATTTATGGTTATTATATGTAATGATGGACTATTATGTATTTTACAGAAAAGTTTTCCACGGACTCGGAAAAACAAGGCATTTTTAGGGAAAATGCCGATCTTATATAGTCTTAAGATTAATAGTTTATTTGTTGTCGTTTAAGCTTCTATCGGAGTTTGACAAAGGGTTTAAATAAGTTCGGTGAGTGATATAAAACACTCCATATAAGCGATTCCCTTGTTAGGACTGTGTACTTAAAACTTTAAAAACTCATTTTTAATTTGTGTGGGTTTTATAAGGTTGCTGTCATTTAGTGTAAGTTCTTGGCAGGCTTTTTGACCACATTTCTTTTGTCCAGAAACTTCAAAAAGTTTAAGTGTGAACCAATCCAGTTTAATCCTATACCTTCAACTATGAAACTACTTGGAAAGGACGGTCTTCTTGAAGATGTGAAAATTAATTTACGGTATGCAGATTTATGTGGCGGACTTCCGTTTCGGTGGAATGAAACGTTGAATCAATTGGAAATGAAAAGTAAAAAGAAACTGAACGGTTTAAGTTTTCGGCTGAAAGTGGCGGCTTTGTACTTGATCTTGTCAGTGATTCAAGTTTTGAGCGTTCTAAATGGAGCTCCACTCATGGTTATTACGCACAGTATTATGACAATTGGATGTTGGGTACTGGCTCTTTCTTGTGAATTGGTAAACTATGTACAGCTGTCTGGAGTCGTCCAACTTTTCAATGGCTTCATTCAGCTTGAGAATACATTTTCACAAAATTTCGGACACAAAAAGGTTTGGAATAGACGGAAATCCACAAACGACATGTTTCTTCGAGGCATGATGTATAAACTGACGTTGACTGGAATGTTGGGATCAGTCGTATATTCTTTGGATATTCTCCGAAACCCTTGCTTTCCTGCTTATGCTGGATATTGGATGAGCAGTCAATGCGAGGATGATAAACCAGGATATTACCTTGATCCCACCTGGAGCCTAGTAGAAAGTTTGACAAAGATAGCGATGGCAATAGCTCAATATTTAATTTGGGGTCCTTTGCTTGTTGGGATGTGCTTTCAAACCTCGATGGAATATGTTGTGGAAGGACACTGTTTTCGAGTTGGCATTACGGAGTTTGGAAAGTAAGATAGTTTGTTAGAGCAAAATTTTTACTCGGCATATATTGTAAACTTATATTATGAAATTAAGTGCTCTTTGATTTGTTTTGGATAGAATGCTGTTGCAGACTCGCCACGATGCCACCATAGATTTAAGGAAGCTCGCAACATTTCACACGCAACTACAAATCATGTCGAATCATTATCGCTTACACGTATCCAAATACCAGATTGGTTTCGCGATTCCATGTATAATTGCGGTACAAACGGCTTGTCTCTATAACTCAATTACATTTATATCTGGCAAAGATACTGGTGGCCCGATATGGTACAATTTATTTTACTTGCAGCTAGAAGTCGTTTTCTTCTTACTGGTCATTTTCGTTTTTGGGATACTTGCTGACGTGCAAAATGTTTCCACCAAAGTTCATGTAAGAGTAAATGGGAAATTTGAGTTGAAAAGAAACAAGTGGTTTAAAAGGTGGATAAGATCTTGTCCAGTTTTGAAAATATATTTTGGGGGCTCCAATTTTCTGGATCGATCAACACCTTTAAATATTCAGAATTTTGCAATTAATCAAACTGTCAGCTTGTTACTTTTAGACAATTAGATTGGTACTTTTTACTATATTGTATACTGGTCAAATCATATTTAAGTTACTGAATTTCTGAAAACATCTGGCCACAACCTCTTTAGATATAGCAATTCCTCACCAACAAAAATATAATTTATCAAACAACAAATAATACACGATATTTTTTTAAAATTTATAGGTGTTTTATTTCAGGGCGGCAAAAGTATCACATTGCCATATTTAAACCAATTTGCAAGATTTACATTTACTAAATAAATTGAAACATCTATTTACAACGATGAAGATCCTGAACAATACAGTTCATAACAGCCGCACTGCACCATTTGTTATATAGGACACAACTTTTTATTATGATTCAAATAATAACATATCATGATTTAATACTCGACTCTGTAAGTCTGGGGCAGTTACTATTGCTTATGGTTCTAAAATAAAAGTTCTTAATTCAAAAGAAAACCAAAAAATATTTTCACGTATAATTCCACACCACATGCATTTTAATGAAAACAGTACAAATATTTTTGTCTACATTGATTGCTACCTTAACAAATTATTCTCTTTGTACTCTACTACTACAACTATTCGACTATACTCAACTGTTAGAAATTGTCATAATATAATAATCAATATTTAAATTAGGCGAGGAGGAATTTCAATTTTGAAGGAAAGTCGATGATGCTGCGTATTATGTTAATTAGTTTAGTCATAAGTGAATAACTTTTAAAAGTTAGCTTGTTATAGTAAAACTATTATTTTACCGATGAACTGAAGCTAGATGTCTGAGAAGATTCCTTTTCGTATTAAATATTTTGTCACACTCGTCACATGGATGCTTAACGTCACTGTGCAGCTGCATGTGCATTCTGAGGCTCCCTTTGCAACTAAACAGTTTTTTACAAACTGTACACATCACTTTGTTATTTCCATTGTGCGTGGTTTCGTGGCACTTTAAAATAGTTTTATGTGCAAATGTTCTTTGACATGTTTAGCACTTATACGGCGTTTCTCCAGTATGAGATATAATGTGAGCTTTCAGGGCAGCCCATGATGAAAGAAATTTTCCACATAATTTGCAGTGAAATGAAGTTTCTTTTTTGTGTGTATTTAAATGTGTAGCCAAAGTGGATTTATGGACAAATCTTTTATTGCAAGAATTACATTCAAAGGGTTTGATCTGTTTATGACTGCGTTCATGACCAACAAGTTGATCTTTCCTTGCAAAATATTTCATGCAAACTTTACACTTGTGTTGCTTTTTACCCGTATGGGTGGTCATATGACGGGATAAATGAGTGCCTTGTACAAAGCACAAGTCACAAAATTTACAAAAGTAGGGTCGTTCTCCTGTATGGGTGCGGTAGTGTTCATGGAGTGCTTTCTTTCGAGATATTTCCTTATCGCAGAACATACACGGGTATTTAATTTTGGTACTTGTCATTTTCGAACAATATTTTTACCAACAAATGATGATCAAATGCAATATCACAAATTTAAGTCTGGCTTCAGTTGTTGGAGAATCTGTACACAGTACATATATGTATTAATACTTTTAGTTTTGCATAATTTTGCACGAAAAGGTATAATGCACAAACAAATTAACTCACTTTTGAAAATGTTGAAATTTAACAATAAACTGTTCTCTTAATAAAAAAAACAAGTGAAAATACTAATAAGCAAGGTAAGTCAGCTGCCAGCTGCTTAATATTGTACGCTCTGTTTTTGTCAACAAGGGCAAGAATCACATATAAAAAATTACACTTATAAAAGTCAGTGCATTGATTGAGGTTTCTTTAGGTACGTTTTCACTTTACACTTTTGATGTGCTCAAATGTGGGAAGGATGGCTTGATTGAAAACCGGTTTCGTGCTAGAGTAAAATATCCATATCGTCGGCTGCTTTGCTTACAAGAATCAAGTTAAAATCATTAAAGGTGTACTATTATACCTCATACATAATGCACCTACTATCAAGTCATATACCACGCCAAAATGGTTATAGGATGAATATAGTTTACACATTATTTTTGTAATTTCGTTTAAAAGACTTAACAAACATGATCCAATTGAAAAAAAATAATTGACTACAATTTTTTTTAGCATGACTTCATATTGATCATATAAAGTTTAAATAGTAAGCCTGGATGCAACTTTTTTTAGAAACCAAATTTTTTTCAGGTGCAAATAATAGACTTTAAAATATTTACAAGACAGCGTCTCATTTCCATGTCAAATATATCTAAATACTTATTTGATGTCGCTACTGAATTTTCGATTGGTTTATTTCACAACGCCTTCTTAAATCAACATTAAAAAAACAAAATCTATAACCTGACAAACAATATTTTTTTTAAATCGTCTTGAATATGACAGTTCTTTACAGAATATGACTATTTCTTCATTTTTACTAAGATTTTTTTACGTAAATGTCTTACTTTGCCGCTGCAATTTTAAAGACAACATAATATTGTTCTACTTTTTTACAGCCAAACACAAAAAAAATAAGGTTTATTTTTATCAGAATTATAAAAAAATTACTGGTGTGTAATAACTCCATGTGAAATTATTTTATGACTAGAATATTATCCGAAGCCTACCTGGAGTTTGAATGAAGATTTGACAAAAATGGGACCATAATTGGTTATGTGTGTGGTCTGATGTTCTTTGCTTGGTGGATGCACTTTCCAAATGACTTTGGGATACATTATGGAAAAAAACCGTTTTCGGGTTGGAATCGAGGAGTTTAGAAAATAGGAGGACTTTTCGTTTGAAAGTAAATTTTAATTTAGTCAAAAAATGTTTCGAAATTAAGATTTTTTTATTTTTTTTCAAAATAAAGAGTTGTATTTCTGCACAATTTAAATACATTAAGGAAATGGGTCATACCCCTTGGCCAATCCATCACATGTGGGGGTCTATTTGGAGATGAATGTGGCGCGAAGAAAGACTAGGTACGCCACTGGACACAAGAGAATGGTCCAATGGGCTAACTAAGAGTTATACTTCATAACTATATGTCATACATAATTTTGTAATATAGCAATTTCCAAAACTACATTATCGAAAAATATTTTTTCGGTATATATTGTAGTCCTATTCTTAGAAGAACCAATGATGGCAATTAAAGGTTGAAGTGAAAAGTAAACTAACGATTGAAAAAATAAAGTAAAGGAAATGCATGTGTGATGGAAAATAATTGGTTTCTTCTTTTGTCGATGTTGTCAGTTTTATAATAGGGGTTTCGCAGGTGACAGTAAAGTTTTGGGTACAATCTTGACAGCTGCGCATGTTAAGAACTATCAATTATCTCGTGTTTTCCCATTAAAATCTTGGTCTAATTTATCTGATCGAAGATGCAAGTCTACTCTCAAATTTTCGGCTCAGTGGCCAATGAGAAGATACACTTGTAAATATTATATTAGGTTTTGATGAATATAAGTGGGTTGTTTTTAATAGTGTCTGACAAACACGAGATCATAATATATTTACTGTGGCGTTGACGAGTGTTTAAACGTTTTATTTTCAGGTTTGTTCTTAAATAACAGTTAAATTACAGTTGTCTGTAAAAAGGAAAAAGTTTAGAAATAATCAGGTTAATTCTTTTTAGGGTAGATTTTTTCTTTGCATTTGAGGAAGTAATTTAAAAAGTTGTTTTGAATGAGGTATACAAGGACTTGATGTTTGTAAAGCTAAGCTTAAAATATGTATTCGTAAAGCTTGACGCACCATGTATTTAAGTGATATCAGCTTATTGAAGCAAATATTAAGCACCTTTAAATACTTAAATCCCGAGTGACTTTTTTGTTGCTAATTAAGATATTTTAAGGCCATTGATGCTACTATTTTAAAAAAATGTATTGTTACTCCACAATTATTGTTCGTATGCAAGTAAGAGCACTTAAAGTAAAAAATTGTTGGTTTTGTGTCAATTAGTTCGCTAGCATTCCATATTATACTTAAGCAAAAAGCCACGTGACCTCATTTCTGATACGGATTGCGAATAGCCAGTTGCTTTTTAAATAATGTAAAAATATCTAAGGAAACAATGAATTGTCTACTAGATAATCTTTTATAGAAATTTATTGAAATGTTTAAATGTAGCTTATATTGACAAGTAGGATATATTCATCGTCAACCAAAATGTATAGTCGTCGTTGCTACAACTACGTAGAAAATAAGTGTGTACGTACATGGAGCCACAAAGCATTTAATATTTTATTTACTCGTGCTTGATTGACGCCAACAAAACAAACCACTTAAATTCATTAAACCCTTATGCAAAATCTACAAGTTGATTCACCTTCACACAAATCGAATGCAAAGTTTTATCTAATTTGTAATCTTATTCTATCTAATAAAGCAAATGTGTTTGTCTGCGTGTATACATACCGCAGATCATACTAACGTTTAGAGTGTCCCATTGTCCAAATAAACACCAAGACATTTATACCAATTGCCATTCAGTCCATCGTCACAAACAAAAAGTCCACCGAAGAAATAAAAATGATAAGTAAATTTGTAAGTGGTGTTATTAATCGGAAATTTTTCTTCTGTACAATATTCGTTTTGGGAAACCAAACAGAAAACCAAAGCAGTACAAATGATTTGATCTCTTTAATTCCGACTCAAGTGAAGTACACTCTAAGCTTGAAAGGACACACCACTACGGATTTGGGAGAACCTGCTTTACGTAACGAATCTCTGCCAATTAGATACAATTCTTGACGTCGGTTTAGTGATCCATGTATGTTAACGGTTTCCCTTATTCGAAACGTTGACCAAACATTTTTAAACATTGTAGAGTCAATCATTGCACCAGCTTATATGCCAATTGCAAGAATGGATTACGATTATTTCGTATTTATAGCACCTCCGTCTATTCATGCTAAGCTCCTGCTCTCTAATACATTTGTAAAGAAGATTAAGTTTAAATTGGCGATTGGTGTAGAAAAAACAAACCGACTACGAATTACAACAGTGGACTTTTTCAATGGCCTGGGAGGCTCACCAAAAGTTATCACTTTGTCAAATGATACAGAAAATCTATTTCCTGATTTTGTTCAAAACCTCAGGAAACACATAGTTCGAGTAAGCTTTCCAGGTGCCAAATCCTTAATAGAGAGTTATACACCCAAATCTGCTTCTGAAGTTGGAAACGGTAAACGGGGTCGCTGGAAATATTTGTTTGAGGAATATTTAATGGTAAGTTTCAAAACTATTTTAATTATTTACAAAACCCAACAATTTATTTAAATTATCTTTTACACGATGATTACAGATTAAGTTTAATTTGACCTACCATATGTTTCCTTCTACGGGTGGAGGGAGTGGTCGTCAGTTGGCAAATGGTACTTGGATTGGGGTGACTGGAGATTTAGTTTATGGGCGGGCGGATTTTGGTATTGCTATTGCAAATACAGATAAACGAAGTAAGTTTATTGGAATTCAATAACCAGAAAATTATGCATACGATTTTTTAGTCTTAATTTAAAATTAATTCATTATCTGCTTTCAGTTAAAGTGCTCGGTTTCACCGACACAATTTTTGATACTGGCTGTTTGACTTTTGTTACTGGTCAACCAAACAGAATATATAGCACAAAAGCTTTACTGTGGCCTCTACACTTAAACTTGTGGCTTAGCCTTATTGCCATGGTTATTACGACATTTGCAACGACGGCAATGTTAGCTAAGAAACTACAAGTCGTAAAACTGGAAAAGTCGTCTCTCAATTTATTTTCTCAAATTCTACTAGTTTTATCTCCATTACTGGAACAAGATGGCGTAAACATGCCTGGTTCCAACTCGTTAAGATCGCTACTGGCGTTTTGGTATCTATTCTCTATGATCTTGACAAATTTATATCGATCCAAGTTGGTAACTCTACTGGCATTTCCAATTCTTGGAGAAGTTCCACAAACTTTTAACCATCTTGCATTTTCAAATTTTGAAGTTTGTTTCATGAAAGATGGGGATTCCGCTTACAATACTATATCAAATGGTAACGATCCTGTTTATGTGGAACTGTTAAGCAAGATGAAAATCATTAAAGGTGTCAACCTTGAATGTCTAGATAACGTATTGAAAAAACCAAATTATGGCTGTATTGCTTACGACTTTGACGTCTCATATCTAATTCAAAAGAATTTTACGGATGTGTCTGCAAGAAAGCTGAAAATTTCAAAGGCTCGAACTTACAATATTTGGATGGGACTTGCAACACAACCGCATTCAATGTTTAGAGCTAACTTTGAAAAAGTTTTAGGACAAACTCGACCATTTCACTTGTCCTACATTTGGGATCAAATGGATATGTATGATAATATTAAAAAACCGAAAATCAATTGGTGGAAGGAAAGCAACCATACGAATTACCTAAGTGTAGCTTCTGGAGAACAAATAGATTCTGGTACATTGTTGTCTATGAATAATATAGAAGGTGTGTTTTACTTATTTCTTGTTTTGATTCTAGTTAGCTCAATCGTGTTCGGCGGGGAACTTAATCGAACTAAACTTCCTTTGAAGATTACGCGAAACCATTAATAATTGTAATTTATAGTTTTTCACAGGTATAGTATCCCTACGTCGTTTATGCTATGTATGTTTATGCACATAATGCACAGCATTATCTATTATGTCATAAGCAAGTGTATGTGTTTCTTGTATGGTTATATAAAGCTTTTTGTTAGTATGGTCACTAAAAAACCGGCAAATTCTAAGATTGGTACGTGGAAACACGGCATTAAAATAAGGCTTTGTTAGCAGTTAAACATTTAAAAATGGTATTCCGCCATCATGAAAAAAGTGAGTAGTAACAATATTATCTATAAAGTATTTAATGAAACGTCGTTAACCTTTAAACTTAGATGTGATCTGAGACAAAATAAGGCATGCAAAGCACATTTTGCAAAACCAGATTCATGGAAATCTACAATCATTTTTCTCTGTTTATAAACGTGTTCTACAATTTCTACATTAAGAAAGATTTTAATCATTATGTATATTAAAGATTGAAGGTGTCAAAGGTAATTAATTCTATAGTCATTTTATTCATTAAAAAGCTTGATATATTAACTATTACATCTGTCATATATATTAACAAGGAAAATATGGCACATCATTTTCGTGTTCAGCCCATCTTAATTCCTCAAATCATTCAATCTATGTCCTTCCTTCGTATAAATTAGTTCATCGACTCTCGCATGTCTGTTCCGGGCTCTTTACTTTCTTGATTGTTTTCAATTTGCAAAAATGTCCCAAATTATTGAGCGATTCATATTTTACTCAAAGGCTATCCACTCAATAAATTGGTAACATTTGACTCTTTTTAATGTAAGTAACTTTGCGCATAGTATTCCGTGTATGTATAATATACGAGGACTCGAGGCTGTGAATACATTTATTTTAATTAAAAGAGATTGGCATGGGAACCAAAAAATACATTTGTCAATAGTCTTGTTTCAAACTTCTTTCAAAAACAGCGAAAGCCCTTGTAGACTTTAATGCCAATACTCATTTCAATGGAGACAAACTACGCTAGCTTTGTTACAAATGTTTTATGTTAAACGCCATATTAACATTTTACTTGCGAACCATATAAAATTTAATAGTGATTCAGTACTTCACCAACAAACAGTATAGCGCTACCAAGAATCAGACAAACATACAAGTAAAACACACCTTCTATATTATTCATTGACAACAAAGTATCCATTTTTCCTCCTGACATGCCATCTAAGTACTTAGTTTGGTTTGTTTCCTTCCACCAATCTATTTTTGGTTTTCTTATATTATCGTGGTTGTCCTTTTTCAACCAGATGTCATGCAAATGAAATGGTCTACTTTGTCTCAAAACTTTGTCAACGTTTACTCTAAATATTGAGTGTGGTTGTGTTGCAAGGCCCATCCAAATATTATATGTTTGCGCCCTTGAAATTTGAAGTTTTTTTGCAGATTCGTCCGTAAAATTTTTGTGAAAAAGATATGAGACATCAACATCGTAAGCAATGCAGCCATAGTGGGAACTTCTCAAAACCTTGTTTAAACATTTCAGGTTTACCCCTTTAATGATTTCCATCTTCCTTAATAGTTTAGCATATACTGGGTCCTTTCCATTTGATATGGTATTGTAAGCTGAGTCACCATCTTTCATGAAACCAATTTGAAAATTCGAATACGCCAGATCACGGAACGTCTGAGGATTTTCCAGTAGAATGGGAAATGCCAGCAGGGTTACCAGCTTCGATCGGTATAAATTGGTTAGGGTCACGACGAAAAAGTACCAAAACGTAATCAAGGATCTTAAAGTGTGTGAGCGTGGCACATAAACACCATCTTGTTCTAACAGTGGTGCTAATACTAGCAAAATTTGAGAGAACGGATTAAAGGAAGATTTTTCCAGGTTTACAGTTTGTAGCGGCTTTGTTAACAATACAGTTGTTAGGAGTGTTGTAAATGTCATGACAATTAGGCCAATCCATAGATCTAAGTGTAACTGCCATAGTAAAGCTCTTGTGCTATAGAGTTTTCCAGGTTGATTGGTAACAAATGTCAAGCATGCAGTATCGAAAAATGAGTCCGTGAAACCAATAACTTTAACTGCAACACAAAATATGTATTTACTTAGGGATTTGGAAGTGCCACATGCATTATTTAGAAATGTATTCTGTTTACTTCGTTTATCTGTGTTGGCGATACCAATACCAAGATCCGCACGCCTATTTACCAAGTCGCCAGTAACTCCAGTCCAATCACCATTCTTTAGCTGGCGACCAGTCCCTCCACCCGTCGAAGGAAACATTTGATAGGTAAAATTAAATTTCCCCTATAAAACAGTTTTTAAGTTTTATTTTATGATTTTTGGTTCAAAAATAAGTTTGGTGTAAAACCCACCATTAAGTATTCCTCAATTAGATATTTCCAAAGGCCACGTTTGTCATTTCCAACATCAGAAGGAGATGATGGTGCATAAGCTTCTATTAAGGCTTTTGCTCCAGGAATTCTTATGTGAACAATTTTCTGACAAAAGTTTTGGACAAAATCTGGAAAAAGGTTTGGTGTGTTATTCGCCAAAATAAGTTCTGGTAAGCCCCCATTTTTGAAAAAGTCAACCGTGGTTACTGGTAGTTGGTTAATTTTATCAACGCTGATAGCAACGCAAGTTTGAACTTAATCCTTTTAACGAAGTCATTTGATAGAAGCAGCTTGGCATGAATAGATTGCGGTAGCATGAATATGAAGTAATCGTAATCCATTTTTGAGAGCGGCATAAAATCTGGTGCAATGATAGACTCTACGTGTCTTAGAAATGACTTGTCCAAGTTTTCAAGGAAACAAACCGTTAAAACACACGGATCACTCAATTTAGGATTAGAAGAGTTAAATCTAATTGTCTCCAAATCACTCAGTGAAACTGACTCCGTGAAACTTAATGTGTATTTAACTTGAGTCGGAACCGCAGAGATAAAACCATTTATACTCATTTGGTTTTCCCTATAGTTGTCTATAACAAGTACTGCACAGAAGAAAAGCTTCTGGTTAATAACGCTTCCTAAGAATGTTGTTATCAATTTGGTCTTTTGATGGACTTTCAGTTATATTTTCGCAATGACTAGCAATTTTTATAACTTTGTATGTGTTTGTTGATGTGACAGTTTGAGACAAAAAGGTGTCCTTCCTTATGGAAGTCTATGTAGTAAATGATATGCAGTGCATTACTCTCTCAGCAGAACGAAAATTAATGTTCTAAGCGATTTCGGAAAATCTTAAGCTCATAGCACATAACCGTATGTTGTGTTGTTGTTGGCAAGATAATTGTTTTTCATTTAGCTTTTATGCAATACTAACGTCTTGAGTTTGTAAAGCTTGAAGCTGACTAATGTCAGGCATATTGTATTATTATGCTAAAGGTAAAAAGTTAGGAAACAAATAAATTTTTGATTTCACTTAACACAAAAATAGCTTAATGAGGAAGTGTTTATGAGTGTAGCAGTTATGAGTTATGCAAAACGTAGAGCGGTTTGTATGCCCGTAAACAAACATAGGACATGTCTTGCCTTGCTTGCGAGCCAACTTTAAACTGTCTTTATTGCTTAACTAACTATTTTTTGCTTTTAAAACAATCCAAACTTATCCATTGAAAACTCATTTAAGACTTCCGTATTTACCCTAAAATCACTTCTGAACTGAAAGTTAACCTCATTTCGTTAAGTAAACGAAGTGATCAAAACTCCCATTAGATTTTATTTTATTGGTTTTAGCGTTATAACAAAATATTTTTGTTGCCCTCAGCTCTTCGATATCATTAATGTTTATATTTGAATTCGTCAACCCATCGTTTATACTTTAATAAAATAGTTCGCAATAACAAAATGGAAAAACAACAATTAATTTTACATAATAAAAATAACAAAATGCAATGAAATTTTTCCCCAGATAAATTATAATTATTTGCATGTTCTCCTGCACTCAGTAATTCAAACAAACTATTTTTCACGGAGTATATGTTTTGTACTTGGATTCTATTCTATTGCTAAGCATAATTGTATATGAAATGAGCTCTACTTTGTAAAACAAAACTAAACAAAAAGTGTTCATTGAAACTTATTTCCACATTTAGCTGTTAATGTGTTTCTTTTATGTCTTCCTTGAGCATGTCATCGACAGTTTGATAACGAATCCGGCAATTCATCAACAGTTATCGTACCGCGTCTATAAAAGTATAGAAAACTTCACAAATATCCTTAAAAAGAAATTTATTCCAGACTTTCTATAAACGCATTTTTTTGGATGTTTTGATTCGAATCGACATTACGAATATTTAAGTTAATGGATAAATGGAAAAACAACATAATTTCCTTTCTTAATTCTACACGCATTTTTCTGTTTGCTTCCCCCAGTTCAGTCAGAAACTGAAGTTTTTATCTTTTCGGTTTTAAGTGTCTTTGCCATTCACTGCAAAAATTCTGTTCTGTAAATAACTAACCATGACTTGTGGACAAAGCAACTGGGCGAAACAGAACACATCATGACTAATATTGCAAACTTTTGCTGTATTCCAATTGAAGAGAATATATACAACTTGTTAAAAGCTCATGGAAGTATATGTAATTACTTAGCTGTCTTTCTAAATTATTTGGTATCGATTAAATATTAATACGACCAGATATGTGTCTTGATAAATATGCTTTTTCAGTTCAAGTTTTTCACAACAGTTCTGCTTAGTCAAAAATTAGTCAAGCTATTTAGCACGACATTCAGTCTAAAAATTTGAACGAAGAAATTTGCATTTTGAGTAGAAATATATAAATCCTATCTTTGTGTTCGTTACGCAACTAAATCTAACTAAAATGTAGATAGTATTAATTTGCATGTTGTGCTGAAATGGTTTACGTACTAATACAATGTATTGCCAGGTCTCTTCAATTAAAATTGTATTGTATAGTTGTATAGTTCCTGTAATTCTTCATCGTTCATATAAAAAAGCACATTAGATCTCCTCTTATTTGAAACTAGGTTACAATTTGTATTATTTACCACTGAAAAGTTTAATACTATATATTCTGTAGTCTAAATACCAGGTGGAGACAGGAAATACTTATATGGCAAATTACGAATCCTCATCATCGATCCAAACTAATAATTAAAAATATTGGCAGGTTAAACCATGCATTATATTTTGTTTGCTTGCTTGTATTTCAGTAAAGCCAGTGACGCATTAGTTGACGGTTGTTCAATTTTTCCAGGAAGTAGCTTACAATACTTGTAGCGTGTTCGTGAGGACATTTTGAACGTTAATTTCTATTACAAAAGCTAACTATCAAAGAATATTTTTAGGTGTAAGTTCTTAAGCCCTGATAAACATAAATATTTATTTCCAGTAGAGTTGTCTTTTACATAGGTTTTTGATTCAACCAAAAATAAATTTATCAATAGCATACAACTCAAACATTGTTTTAATCAGAATGACTTACGGTTGATTGATTCTGTCCCATATGGTTTGGATTTAGATATAAGTTCATAGACTTTGTACTGAGTTCCCATTAGTGAAGTATTGTTGGGTGTTTATAAATCCTTAAGCGAAACTAATCTAAAGATTTTTAACGGACGCTTAAACCTACCGAAAAGAAAAGTTTGTCTAAGATTTGATCCATTTACTTAGGAAATATTTACAAAATTTCCACTTTGGCTTTGGGGTAATTTACATTAAAAAATGGGGACATTCAAGTTATTACCTTTACTGTTTGCTATGGTGTATTCTGCGGTTTTCAGAGAAATTGAACCATTTATAAGAATTATATTTTGGAATATACATATCGATTTGTTGCAATAGATGCATTAAATACAGATGAATTTCCAAACGAGTTAGATGACCGTTATGAGAACACAACTGAATTGATTATAAGTTTACAAAAGCAATACCAACTATCAAAACAACAAAAGATTGTTCCACGTACATTGCAAAACTTATTTAAGGTTCTAGAAGGATTCCGAATTTATAACTGCCTACTTGTAGTTGATAACTGGCGAAATGTAGATCTTGCCCAAATATCTGCAATACCAGTTGTGCTTCGAAGACTTGAACTCGCATTTTGCCATCGAAAACTGTTTTACAAAAGTGACCAATCAGAAATTTTAGAATCTGTGCTTATCATCCTTATTTGGATTGCATAATCGCCGAATAAGCACAAACGAAATATTTGATAAATGGAACCAGACATATGCATCAAGACAGCAAATATTTGCTTATTTGACATAACAGAACTTTTAATCGACAGCTGGAAATATGTGAATAACAAAACAACATTAGCTATGCCTACAATACTTTGTAAACTCGAGCTATAGTTTAGCCACCCAAGAATTCGATGAGATCCTTCCAAAGGCATTTTATTAAAATGTATTCCTCTGTGACAATAATTGAACCAAAATGGCCGTGAAATCGCCTTTGTTTATCGCATATTTATTTTATTATCATGACATCAAAAATATTTTACTAATATGCCGAAACTTCAATACCCTGCAAAGCAGGCAATTACATCGAATAGTCATTATGAAACCAGGTAAACTAGACTGTTTCACGTTGATGTTAATTAGTAATTTGAAGTCCACGTAAACAGTAGCGTGGTAAGATTGCAAGATAATAAGTAAGTATTCGAATTGCGAATGCTATCAGGTTTATCATTTCAACAAGATGTAGTTTTAACACAAAATCTGTTAAAATCTAGGCAAAACTCGTACACATAATATATTTAATCTTGCTATGTAACATTATATCTTCAACATAACATTGTAATGATAAATTCTAGGAACACTATTTTTATAAAGTTCTTTAAAACTATAGAAACTACACGATTGTGTCAAATTCAAGCCTTTTTCGGTGGCGGAATAAAATTTATGTAAAAGCTAATTAAATGTAATGGTTAAATGTAGTTTACAATTATAAATGGTCTTCAATTAATTAATAATTTAAAGTTTTTATTGTCTCCTTACGCAAAACATTACGAAAACAAGTTTGGACTTTTAAAGGTAGAATAGTTCTGCTTTCATAACTCGTGTACTTAAACTGATTACTTTTTGTGTGTATAAATGTAATCGTGCTTCTAAGGACCTCACAACGCAATATTACATACTTTGTTTTATCATTTTCACCAAGTAGAAGTGCGACGTTAAAAACAGGCAACGAACTGACACGCTATATAAAAAGTCTTATATTAATTAAAAAGGAAATTAAATGATAGTTTTGTAAGATGGTTTTTATGCTTGCTGAACATGTATATGTTCGTAAGGTGGTACGTGGCGAGTTAGTTCTAATGTATTTATGGTGATACCTATGTACACAAAATCTGCAATATTAAGCTATATTCAATACTCAAGTTTGGCATATTTTCTAATTACGTTTCAATAGCTAACTAAGACTATCCTGCCCATGAACAAAAATGTTTAACAAAGTGTCAAATATGTTTTGTTTAGCATAAGAACTTGCCTATTTATTTAGGTCCCCGTAAACTCGAACAAACAATATATTATATAGCAAAGCTGCTTTCGTATATAGTCGGTGGCAAACGACACAACGGATGTCTTCTTCATCGATCCAAAATATTAAGCAATGTGACTGAAAGGTTAGGCCAAGGATATAAAGAAAATAAGCATAAAGGTAATAGGTATAAAGAAAAGCTTCAGTAGGAAATACGATGCCTCATACGCCAGTCGTTTAAGTATAACAGCAAAACCAAACGTACTTTTGAAGTTCATAAGGAAAATATTAAAAAAGTGTTCTTGAACAACGGAACTACACCACAAATAGGAAAATTTGACGTCAAGTGGTTTTATAGGTTAGGATGCTAAGTTGAACGAATTCCACATTATGTGTTAATTAAACGTATTGAGGACTACATTTGCTTTATAAGTACTTCGGGTTAAAAAGTTCATACAAAATTGTATTTGAAGTTACTTGCTGTTCCGCAACTACGTATTATTTTTCATCACCAGTACGCATTGTAGATCACTGAAATATAGCGCAACGAATAAAGGAAAAAAAAATGTTAAATAAAAAAAGTATTTGGAAACGAATCTATTCAATATTTGGCTACGTGTATAACATTAAAATGAGAGTACTAAAATTAATGCGAGTCCTTCTTGCGGCAATGTTGTTTGCAATTTCGAAAATTACGAAAGCAGATTTTGACAACAACCCTGTACAATATATGTATAGATTTGTATCAATAAATGAACTAAGTCCCGAAGAATTTCCAGATAAATCAGATTATAATAGAATAAATCCTCAGGAAAAGTTTAAAGAATATCAGTTAAAATATCAACTATCGAAACAACAAATTGATGTCCCATTAGCACTGAAAAACCTGTTTACGATGCTAGCAGGATTTCAAAATCACAACTGTATGATTTTCGTTGACAACTGGCAAAACGTGAACATCAAACAAACACTGTCAATGCCCGTTATACTAAGAAAACTCGAATTAGAATTTAGCCACAGAAAAATACATCAGGATGGTAGACACTTTGAACATTTTGAGCCAGTGGTTATACCAGCTAAAAATACATTTAAAAATAAAACATTTTCGTTATATAATTTGCAGGAAGGCAAGTACCACAATTGCCCTATATCAAGCTTCTACTACCCACTTATTGCAAATAAGTTCAACGATGGATTCTGTATCAACATAAAACACGAGTTGTTTATGTTGAAGTCAAGACCGTGGCAATGTGAAATTCAAGTGAGCCTGTTGATACCCGAACATTTGCTTCAAAATTCGAACTTCCCAGGATTTTTTCGTTATAATTACACTACTTTGGACGGTAGCGATACTAGCAAGTTTATGCCAAGTTCACGACCAATCATTCAAATTTTATCAGCTTTTAAAACGGTAAACGATTTTAAAACAAATATTTTGCTTGATTGGATTTCTAATTTTAGATTAAAAAATTATGGTAGTTTGGCATCGTTTAAACTGGGATATTCTTCCCAAAACAATGTCAACTTGCATGGTGAAATAACATGCAATGTGTCGGAAAGCACACCAAATTTGGATTTAGTATGCACCATTTCAGCGCTAACTTACATTAACTATTGCCTCGATTGTCCAACGTTAATGTTAAAAAGGCGTTTAAATCAAAAATTGCTTTCATTTTCTTTACTAGAAAGAATCGGAATAAATGATTTATGGCTCGGGCATTTCGAGTGCAACCACTACACCAAACAATTCACTTTGTGCGTTCAAATGCCCATTTTTGAAAGAAATGAGCCACAAGCTATCCTAAATCCATTAAAAAACTTTTATAAAATGAAAACCAAGTACACAGATACAATTCAAATTCTTGCTTTCGCCTTCACGTCAGTGCTACGAAATTTGCTTGGAAACTACACATTAGAACCTGGCCCATTTTCTTATCTCTGTTCTCAAAAATGCCGAACGTCGCTTCTAAGAAGGGTAGCTGACCTAAGCGAGTCCCTTTTCGATGACGTAAACGTAGCTTTGCGGTTTGAAAACAAGTTTGGATCGCTCCGTTTTGTCAGTTGTGGTTCTAGAGGATTTGAAGATTT
>JAQFZH010000891.1:0-26245 GCA_034695485.1 Entomobrya nivalis
CCTTCAATTTAAAGAAATGTCACGGGTAGTAAATTGAAAGCAACCAGGTATTTGAATGCAAATGAAAAATAACGTATAACGTCTACATCGTTTGCCCAGGGTAATTCTTTTGAATTATGGAGTTGATCTTATTGAAATTTTTGATTTTGTTAATGTCTAAATTTCTAGGCCTGCTCGGCCTTTGGGACGGGCCAGATAACCTAGTATTATAATATTTTCCGAATAAACATGTATGCATGCATGCGTGTAGGCATTCGGAGAAAGAAAATATAAAGTTGTATGACACTAGACATGACAAGTGTCTGTTTTTTATCTAAATATTTTCCAGGAATTCTACACACTGGTTTTAATAGAAAGAAAATAAAGTTTCACCGACCGACCTGACCTGCATTACTAAACGCCCTACTTTGCCTCAGGGTTTCGAGTTTGTAGCTAGCACTCTAGCTCAGAAGCGTCAATAATTTCAAGAAGAAAATGACAGATTATTGGATCGTAATAAAGAAATATTCCACGCATGGCAATGCCACGATGCATCTAATTTAGATTGAGGTACAAATGGTCTATACAAATGAAAGTATAGCGTTATACGTATTCCATAGGTCAAAGTTCACCTGAAGTACATTTACCTTTACCATTTTTATGATCAACTGATTCAGCTGAAGGCGATGATGGATTGATAAAGAATAAAAGGAATAGAACCCTCATTTATTTAAGTAAAGACGTAGTCTTGGTGGGCTGGAGATTGATTGTGAGCGTTTAATCTTCTATTCTGATAAATCTGTGTGTACGTGGATTTTTGTGTGGCTCGTATTTCATGAATATAAAGTAAGATGAATGGGTTTGATTAAGCGGAAGTTGGTTGTCTTTGTCGTGAATTTCAGTATTAATTTTTGTTTCTTGCAGGCTCGGTATTCGTAAATGATGGAGTTGACGCAACATCCGAGTCCACGTATAGTATATTCCAATCACTGCAATCGGGACCTTTCTCACCTAGTTCGCCAGGAGAACCATATTTTGACGCAACTATTCCAAGAAATGTAACAGCCCTTGTTGGAAAGACTGCGTACCTGAGCTGTCGAGTGAAAAATCTCGGAAATCGAACGGTAAGTAACCTTAATTTAAATGTGTATTTCGCATATCTAATCTTTACTTGTGGAATAAATTGCCCTTAAAAGAACCCAAAATCCGCCAATTTTTTCATGTATTTTGTATTTGCATTAAAAAAACATTTGCATACCGACGGTTTCAAGTACATAAATAGGTTGAGTTGGAATTTACTTTTAAATGGAGATTCTTTGAAAGTGCAATGAAAATACATGACGAGTACCTCCTTTAAGGACCTATTGTAAGTGAGGTACGCGCATTCTCCAAGAAGAACACACCTAAAATCTCATTTTAAAAACCGCTTAGCTTCATGTTTAGAAGCTCGTTCTAAGAAGTGGTTACTTTGAACTCGGTCATTATGCACGCTCTTGGAACGACAAAAGAAAAGGATAAATGGTGAAGATACTTTTAATCTAGCTTTTCTCTGCTATCAAAGATAAGATTGGAATGAACCCGTGCCAAACATAAATGGCAAGAATTTCTATACCAGTTTTTCTGTTCTCATACATATTATTATGAACTTTAGTATATATGGCACTTATGTAAGTATTGATTTTTTGCCTTTTGTCCCCGAAAATTTCTGTGTACTTAACACAAAAACCATCATCGTTGTATTGTGAAAGAAACTAATAGTATATAGTTCAGTGTACAGTTATGTTGCATTTTGGGGGCATAACTGCTTCATAGTCTACATGCTACATACATGAAAAGCACTTTATGAACGGTATTGTCAATACTAACAATACAAAACAGTTCAAGAAAGCCAATAAGCAATGTTTTGCTTTCAGGAAAGAAATAAAGTTATTGCATCCTGTTATCTGCCAACGAACCAACGCAAAATAGAGGCAGAGAAAGCGACTTTGTTGTACTATTTTGTCAGCAAAAACACTACTACTTCTTGCGTTTCTGCTGCTATTATCGTTACTTGTTGTTGGTGGAGTAGAACTGAGAACGTCATTAGAGTTGAAGAATTTTGGAAGATGAAGAAAATAACCAGGCAGTAATGTAGAACGAATTTGTTCCTACTGCAAATGTTGTTGCTGGATTTAATTCTGTCTGTGTACCCAATGTTCTCCAGACGTACAAATGTATCTCGAGCTCATCATGTGCTTATCAACATAATAATATTTGTTGAATTTAACTTCCTGTGAACCAGACTTTATAGCATCTATAAGAATATTTTAGTGAAAATTTAAATCACTTCTTTTGTTGGTTTGTTGTTATACCATGTTTTCCCGTTCCGGATAAATGGTCACAAGCAAGAAAACAAAATACTCTATGGGGTATGCTAGGATTATTATACAAAAACAGAAAGGTCGTTGTGTATTGTGATTGTACAACTCTCATCACCACCACCGCAGTCAGAAAATTGTTATTATCAGTTTTCATTACAGCGGTGGATGCTGGTGTAGTGGAAGAACGAAATAACGGTTGACTTTCACTCTCTGGGTTGGCATGCTTGCCAGAAATGAAGGGGCTCATCGCGCTCGTCTTATAAACACACAGCTTGAAATAGTACGTCTCTTGTATACTCTCTACACACTCCACACAGCAGAATGGTTTTAAAAGACGCGACAGGAAAGACTGAGAAGATAACGATGTACTGTTTTATAGGTTCTCTCTTTCCCTTCTTGTTCTTCTTGTTGATGATGAGGATGATCGTAGGAAGTAGAAGGCGGAACACTTTTTCCTCCTGGCCTATATATTACAACTGCCAACTAGAAAAAACTTTCTCCTTCTTCTAAAAGAAAAAATAAATAAATGTATTTTATTGTTTTGTTTATTTTTCTTGTACTGTTTAACAAACAAATGTTTGCATTTTCTACTTTTTTCTGCTTTGACTTAATTCCCTTGCTCGATGCTAGATTAATGCGACTGCTGGGTTTCAAACACGAAAAGGAAAATAGGGAATATTCATTCATTGAAACCAATGAGCATTTCCACACTTAAACTTTAGTGAGGAAAAAGTCCATGGCACACTTTTCGGGATTTTCTGGGCTACTGTGGCGAAACTAATTTGTACACTTTTCAGCTTCAATTTTTTACGTCGCTTGCTTGCATCTGGCACACAGGCACAAGTCGGGTAAATGGATTTTTTTCTGAAGAAACTCTTGTGTCATGTGATGAAACGAGCTGAAGAGGTAATGAACGGTACCTAAAAACGCCTGCAAATTATTACGTTTTTAGCACAGTTTTTACTTCAGCATTTTCTTTGTAGATATTCATGCACTGAAATAAATGAATATATATATGCAATTTTGAAGCGTAAATTGACTAGTTGGGAAAAAATTCTGAAGTGTTTACGAAATCTTTGGCAGTAAAGTAGTAAGAAAATTTCTGATGTGTGTTTGTGTATAGGTACATATTTACTTTACTTAAAAGTTGTTTGCCCCTTGCTGATGAACGCAGCAGGATGTTTTCTCATTTAAACCATATTATAAATGTTCCTTTCTCCTCCTCCCTGTTTATTTATTTTTTATAGTTCGTTAAGTTCAAGCAGGGCATGATGATGATGGGGTGGTGACGGGTTTATAAAGTATAATATACAGATGGAGTCGTAGTAGACTTATCACTTGTTAGTCTACGACTTGAGGATATGTTAAACGTAGAACTTGCACGAGTTTCAATTCAACATAAAAAAAACATTTTAAAATACTTTTGTGAAAAATAAAATTTCACTTTTATGCACTTTCGATTTTGTTTCTACCGTGCTGCTTTAACTCAACATGTATTTTATGAAATAATCATTTCATTCCTAAAACTTCACCGTCCCCTTTTTAATTTTTGTGTGTAAAAAAATTAGCTCAAAGGGAAAAGAGACATGTCATCATGGTCATATGGGCCTTAATGTTTTTCAGAATAATTATGAGTGTGCAATGTGCAATAATAAATTATTTATACCATTTCTAAACATTTGCTTTGATCTAATTTATAGCCTTGCATTTTAACATGATACACAAATACAACGAAACAAAACAAGCTATCAGACCTTCAGATGTTTTCAATCTAAACCTTGTTTTATAACTATGCCAAGGATTAATTATGATTTCCAGCTTCAAGCTAATTTGTTAAATGAGGTGAGGTAAAGTGTCCTATTTGATTAATTCTTACTATTTACTACTATAGGTCTCTGACTACATACTACATATAGCTATGTATAACTAACTGAGGACTCAGCATCAGAAATCTAAATACATCTAAAAATATGATTTCATTTAGTTTAACTTACTAGGTATATAGGTATGTATGTGTTGTTTCGTTGAGCTACTTCAATAAAATGTCAAAATATAAAGTATAATATGGCTTGATCAAATCAATGATCGCGGTATCCTACAATTACTACGTAAATATATGTATATCCAATACAGAGCAATGATATTAGAACTGAAAACTTTCATTCAATGAATAAAGTTCCTAGTAAACATCAAAAAGTTTTTCGATTCAAGCCTTTTAAACGTACACAATTGCACGTTGATTACCACTGTTCCATTTGGATTTTGAAACGTGAAATTCGATAATGCAAAATGGGCTTAATGAAGTGTTAGAGATTACAGTTCCAACTTTTCTTATCAGCTCCACCTGAATAAATACGTGGATTTAACCCAGAATTACGAGGATTCTAAAACCAAAGAAAATTATTAGGAACAGAATGTAAAGAGCTATTCGTGGAATGTCGTATGTATGGTACGGCTAAAATAATTTTGCAATTCAGGAAATCTAAATCATTTTATGAGTGAACAATTCGGCAAATTTGTGGTTTGTAGACTGGTGAAGGTCCTTAATTTGTGTTTCCAGATAATGCTTTTAATGAATTTTGGCGGTTACAGTTACTCAAGATTCAATACACTTTCACATGGATTTAAAGGCGCTTGAAAAACACGAGTATCGCAATTTCGCAATGGATTTCCCAAGTTTCTAATTAAAATCCCTTTCCTGGTCAGTATGACTTAAGTGAATATGTACCTATATAAATAGTTTTAACCTGTTTATCCCTGTGTATGTGGCACATATGTGTACATACACTGATAAACACTTATACATTTATTCTTTATAGTTATTATTATTATAGACACATACAAGTTGGAAGTACATTCATACATGTAGTAAACCTCTTAAGAAAAAAACAAGATGAAAGTGCTGTCAAGGATTTCCGAATGGTGTAAACTTCCTGTGTGTGCATCACACAAGCGTCTCTCTTTCTCAATCGAACCCAACAACAAGGCCAGCTAGAAGCGCATTCTCCTCCACTCCGCCAAGCCGAAATAATCCTCGGAAATTGCTTTTGCATGATGTTGTTATTCACTTCAGGATTTTCTCCAACAATTCGTCGTATTGTAAACACCATAAACACACAAAAATAGACCAACAAACCCACAAACAAGCGTGTGTGCTTAAACATATGACAAGAAATTGAAGTTTACTTACAAAACTCTAAAAAAGAAAATTACGTATCTACCAAAACATCTTTAAAAAGTGTATATAATGCATTTGATGTTGTTGGTATCTGTAAAACTTCTGTTATTCCCATGCAAGCAAAAAGAATGCTCAGGAATGGCCAAAGCGCTTACGTAAGGCATTGGAATTTACTCCTTTGAGAATTATCCTTGCAGCTATTTTGTAATCAAACCTGCGTGACTTTACTTGATGACTATTGCATGACAGCAAAAACCCTTGGCATATTTATGTGTTTTCTGTCCATGCTTATCTTTCTTCAAACAATGCTACTTTTCTACCAGAAAATATTTTCTTAAGCAGCCCTTACAAGTCTTGTAATTTGCACCTTTTCGACTAATAACGGTTGAATGACATCACTGTCTATTGCAAATCAATCTTGTGAAAAGCACTGTGGTAAATCGTGGGTAAATACGATTATATCTATAAGTATATATTAATATTTACACGATGTCACGAAAGTAATTGTCATAATATTTCCCTTGCTCTGTAGCTCCGGTGCACAAGTTGGTCGAAATTCAGAAGTAATGGCCAGAGTTTCTTGGCATTAAGCCACCTTCAACGACAAGCAAGGACAGCAATAGTGTGCTTTATGGTCCAGTAATGTGTCACGTTTTCACAGGATATTTGGATTTATTTTTACACCCAGTTTGTACCCGGGCTACAAATGAGAGTATGAACCTTTGTATCGATTGGGCAATATATGTAACAAGCCACAAACGAACAGCACGAATGTTTGTGGTGGCAAAAGTTATAAATATTCTAGTGACTGCTTGCGTAATAAATATTTTTTTCCTCATGAAAGTATGTAAACAGATTTACCATTCACTTCTCTCTCTCAGTGAAATCGATGTCCTGATTCAGGGACCTCCTTTATTGGATATCCAGGCACGTTGAATTCTCATTTAATACATTCATACATGTCTATTTACAACGCATTTTGTTTGCTGGCAAATAATTATTATTTTTGGCTGCAATTCTAGTGAAAGTAAGGAAAATCAGAAATATCCTTCACCAATAATTCCGAAAATTCGTTTTTTGACCGTGACAAGTAGTACGAAGACAAGTAATGACCAAATAACTTTAAGCCTACTGAACCACTCCATTGCAAATTACAATATGGAATCTGAAATTTGATGTATTGCGATGCACTAAATGCACTTTGTTTTTACAAAACGAAAAATAAGCTGAATAACAAAAATGTCCTTCAATATCATTTAATATGAGGAATATGGGGCAAACTGCGACAAAACATGGTCCTGGTCTAACGTAAGTGCGCAGCGCAATATAATAACAAAACGAAGATCTTTGATGATGGCACGAATTTACTGTTACTGTAGACCAACCAGCATAAATAAATGGTCTCCAGATATTACGTTCAGTCCACAAAATAAAGCGAAATGAAGTTGAGCTTGAGTATATCGCATCATCTCCATGAATCATTCCATTATTGCTAAAGTCGACATCGAAATTACTTTATGTTGACCTTAACCCCGCAGAGATGGATTTACTGCAACACACAAGTATTAACTCTTGAAAAATAAAGTGACACACACAAACAAGTAGGACCACTACAATATACAGCTTAATGGTGATCACCACCATCATCTTATGACTTTTCTGAGGATTCTTCTGCTCGGGCTGCTATATGCTGCTCTCAGCAATATTCTACAAAAAAATAAATCCCATTTTCGAGTACTCTCATCATCATAAAATGAAATGAAGGTCAAGAAAAAATGAAAAGGCATTTCACAAAATAAACGTGCCCTCCTACTTTTTTGGCTAGAAAATAATATCTAGCTATAAAGTCCAAGTGTTGACATGGACAAAGTCTATATATCTTTGTGTTGATTCATGTGGTGTGGTTGTGTGCATTATTATATTATCTGAGTGTATTTTACAATGCATTTCTATGCTAAACTAAACTTCTTCTTCTTTCAGAATAATTGGCTTATAAAAAATTGGAGAACATAACTTATTATTATGCAAAAATTCAAAAACTGTATTGAGATTAATTTATATAAAGAGAAATAAGATGCACGAACTTTGAACTACAAACAAAAAAATCAGATATTAAAAAGGGTTTATTAAACAGACAAACTGTAATTTGCTGCATTCACAACAAACGCATTTTTTTCATATCAGACAGACAACGAATAAATTAAAGGATAATGAAGGATAGTTAATAACAACATTCATTCTCATTTTTAGCATCATTAAACTAAATTAATAATACCGCTGAGAGGATTACAATAAATCCGGAAGGATTATTTTGTGTATAAACTAGACTGGAATAAATATATGGTACAGGATACTTATTTAACAATTTCTTTTTTCCAAGAAAAATCTCTCCTTTTTAGTATCCGTAATGTATACCATATCCGCTGAAAGTGGAGTGTGCAACTGCAGTTGCTGGGCTATAGGAAATGCCTAAGCCACCAGTTGGAACTGGAACAGCTACTCTTTTAGTAACTGGGGCAGTGGCAATGGGGGCTCCTTGAGTAGCATATCCAGGACTAGCATAGCTAGTGGTAGGATATCTATGGGCAAGGGTAGTTGTGGGGCCAGACACATAACCGTGATGAGAAAGTGTGGAGGGGGCAGCGAAACCGTGATGAGAAAGAGTACTGGGGCCAGTGAAACCGTGATGAGAAAGAGTACTGGGGCCAGTGAAACCGTGATGAGAGAGAGTGGTGGTTGGACCAGTAAGATATCCGTGCTGGGCAAGAGTGGGGGCAGCAGCATATCCATGAGTTAGGGTAGTTGGAGCATAGCCATGACCGTAAGTGATAGTTCCACTTGGAGAATGATAACCGTGGGCAATGGTGTCTGGAGCGGCAGCATAACCATGAGCAAGTGCAGGTGCGCCGAATGCATGTCCATGAGTGGTGGTGGTGTAGGTTACAGGATGGGGATGAGCGTATGCAGTGGCATCATTGGTAAGACGGATATCTGTTTTGCGGACAGTAGCGTAGGCGGAATCGACGGCCTGTTCAAACAAAAAACAAGATTAAATTATTGTCGTTGAAATAGAAATGATGCATGTATTCTTTTTAGTAGTATCTTTTTCTAAATGAATATGCCGCTTGAGTGAAATATTAATGAGAAATTCTGCAGCTGCTGTGATTTCGCGTAAGAACTTGTTTTAGATGTATTTCTGAGAAACCTTAGCTTGTTTGGAGACAGAGGCAAGACCTCCATATCCACGAACGGTGTGCTCTGCTTGACTTCCAAGAGCATACGCTGATGAGAGATAGCCTGGAGAGATGGCTGAAGCCACAGCGGCCAAAGTGCAGATGATGGCGAGCTAATTTATTAAAAACAAGAAACCGCTATAATTATTTTGAGTTGTTTTAAGATAAACTATGCAACTTTAACTATTTCAAAGTTTATCGGAATGGTTTATGGAGAAACGGAAAATGCCACTCGACTGAAAGTATATTTTGTAATTCTGCTGGTACACTTGAAAATATATTATTTAATGTGCGGGTGAATTATGAATTCAAAGTATTTCTTGGAAAACTTTACGCTTTACCGTACCTTGGCAAACATGTTAACTTTTTAAAGTTTTTCGGTCTGGAAATCGAAATAAAAAATTAATTTAAATACACGAACAAAAAGCAAACTCAGTTTTTTTGGAAGAAAACTTAACAACTTTTTGTATCTGCTTTGGTTTAACTGGGGTTGTGGAATGAATTAATGCACTCAACGATCGGAGTTTTTATAGTAGTTATGTTTTGTGTGGGACCCTATATGAAAGACTTTGTTCTGTAGTTTGACTTTGATTAAGGGCCATTTACGAAATTTCTTGCAAGTTTAATGGCAAATACGAAGAAAAGGCGTAAATCATAGTTTATCGTAGGGGTGCTCTAGTTTAAGCACGAAGAAAAGGCAAAATCGTAGTTTTATGAAAATACTAGGCTAGACAATGGTAGAATGCATATGAATTGTGGAATGTAGAATGAATTGTGGTGGTAAGCATGGTGGGTAGTGGAGTGGAAATATTGTATAAATAATTAAAGGAAAGGCTGGAGCACTTTCATGTTTTGGCGAGCCTAGTCTGTATTTAAGTTTTGGTGTCTGCGATCAAGGTTCATTTTCATTACGCTTGCATTACATAATAATTAAAGTGTACCTGGTGAACTGCAAGGACTTGATAATTAGCAATTAGTCAAAATGATCGTTTGTATTCGAGCTTCGAACTTGATATTATAAGCATTCACAATTTCTCCATTTTTGGCTAATTTTGGGTTAGTCAAGTTCGCAACGACAAAGCATGGTGATGGAATGGAAGCTTTCTATTCGTATAGCACACCTTTAAAGTATCTATATCACCTCGCTGCTAAAGCTATTCACTTTTGTTTTACGACAACAAAGCAACTGTCCACGACAACAAAGTTTGGAAAACAAAAGACAGAGTTTGCCAACTTAATCTTCCACAACAACAGAAGCGTATAGATTGTATGCAATTTGTACTCTAAACGTATTACGATTCCAATTCTTCTTTGATTTATAATTAAAAATATAATAAAGTGGAATATCAAATATAACATTATGTTTTTAAACGACGCCTGGTTCCAATTCCAATAGTCTTCATGGTTCAAAAGTACCGTTAATTTTGTATGTAAAGTGATATATTTAACTTGAATCTTCTGTAAATATTAAAAATAACATGTTTGTCAAATGATTTCATGTTTATGGTATACTACACTCTGGACACGCTTGCGCTTGTGCTCATATTGAGAACCCAAAACCCAGATATAAATTGAATAGATACCTAAATTCTCCACAAACTAAACATCAATGATATGTGCATATATAGACATGCAATGCCAAACTGAAATCACACAACTACTCACTGTTACATCATCTAATTTTAAGTCAAGGTAAGCAGTAAACGAGAGATAACAAAAATTGTTTACGATCGAATTGTTATTTGTTATTGTTGACCTACAACCATACATAATTCCTTTTTGAAAAAGACTTGGGTGGAAAAATTTGTTTGAATCAAAGTATCAGATTTCAGAACGTATGTAGATAGTTGAAGGCAATAATACCTTTTCATGTCAGGAAAAAGACGCATGACAGACATTAGGATTAGGGTGTCAATAATACCGTCACCTACGATAATGATAATCAAAAATTTAATTGGGATATCAATTTCAGTACTGAACTTTAACTTGCTTTAAGTGTCGATCTAAAGTTTTCTATTACTTACTTGACAGTGATGATACACGCAATTAACCTGTCTTCATTTATACATGTGTATATTTTGTTCTGTTCTTAAAACTGAAACGTTAAATGGAGATATTGGTGATGTTGACTAACACAATGTTGTTGAAGGCGTTGCAACAATGTCTGCAAGTGCAATGTACCATGCATGACACTAGGCATTGAAAATTTAATGCGTATTTTCGTTCAATGTATTTTCTATAAATGTAAGCATTTTATACGTAGGTATGTTACTTTTTAAAACCCTACATTTCAGATGACGTTATAAGTTTTGCATTGGATTTTCAATATCACGATTGCATTGCAACAATTTAAATCTTTTGTCCATAGATTCTATAGCTCCTTGTACGGATTGGTGTACAAAGCATATAATTACTAGAAATTACATTGTTGCACTGTAAGCATAACATTAAGTTTGTATGAATGAACAATGAATTTTGCAAACATCAAAAGCTTTTTGCTTTCGTTTCAACCGTTTAACATCAGATTGGGTTTTTTATTACAGAATGACACTTCATAGTCACGTCGCGTCATATCCATCTGCTATGCAGCATGCAAAGCAGTTTTGAAAAATACAAAGTTTTGTTAAAGCTCTGAAGATTTTTAACAATGTTTTAACAAAGTTTCACAAGTTTTTATTTTAAATCCGTCCTTGAACGAAGTAACGTTTATTGTTATTGTTAGAATAGTTTTCAAAATTGCATTCTACAATGTGGAGGTTTTATTAAAATGCATCTTGTACAAGTATGCATATTATATTAAACATTTTTTAAAGCATATACACTTCAGAATTATTAACAATATAGCACTTTAGTTTAAGAGGCATTTCAAAATTTAGTACACAATATTAGACTGTGAATACGCTTTATGTATATCGTTATATTATAATCAATATCACACCGTTATACCTAAGTAACATCTATTTGCTTAAAGAAGCACATCAGGTTTTCAAGACTTATCAGCTTGGGAAAGCCATGTATTAGAATCCTGGGACCAATTTTATTTGACACTAATATGCAGTCATGAAATTCTTTTCATGCAATTGAACTTTTATCGGTTTTCTTTCAAAAGAGGTGCTGGTAGAATGAGCTTTGCATATTTTACGTCACTTCGATAGTTTCTCTTTCTTTTTTGCTAAGACTATTTGGTTTTTCCTCGACCTAAAAGTCGTAAGAGTCAAGGGATTTAGAATAAGAATCCTTTACTATAGGACAAAGTTGTATGGATGGGAAAAGTGGTGGTGGTGCTGCTACGCACTTAAATTCTATTGCACAGTTCACATCCTACACTAAATCTCCTTTTACCTCAGCCAAAACTTAACAGTACTTCATTTTAGCCTTTCGCTTCATGTCCTGTCTTTCCACTTGCCAGCAGTACCTACAAACCAGAAACATTATTATAACCTTTTTAAGTCAAAAAATACTTCCGGTGAGGGTACGGGATTTTACTAATATGATATTCTAAGACAGCTAAGGATTTTTGAACAGAAACTAAATAGGATGATGATGATATGTGCTTCTCTCCTTCTTTTGGGTCTTTGCTTTGTCAATACACTAGTGTAGTATCTATAGCATGTTGAGGTGGGCGTAAGTTGGTACCTAAAATCTCATTGAAAGAGAAAGCTCGTCATTTCCACTATTGTATAAAAAGTAATATAGTCAGATTTTACATTTGCATAACGTTTTTCCTAGAATTACAATCTCATATTCATACACAAAACGAGGGGAAAATGGGGTGTGATGCTGTAAAGTATACCGTTATGAGGTTTTGTAGAGGAATTTTCCATAAGTTGAATTAAAAGATCTTTGATAGCTTATGTGAAGTGAATATGCTCCTTATCAGCATTCACGCAGACGGTGACGGTTTAATAAGGAACACTGTATCATGCATGAAATAATATATGCTTAAGAATGAATATATGACCCTTTTTAATATAACATTAATATTGACAGTTATGCTCATCACAAAATTTTAAACTATAAATCCAGGTGAAATATTACGAGAAAAAAATGCAGACGAGAGTCGAATATATGAAATATGTACCCATAATGGTACATTATGTGAGGCTACATGTACGAAATAAATTTTATTGCGAGCATTATTCCTCATGACACATTTGAAGTTTCTGGATTTTGGGTTCTTTGACGGGAGCTTTTTGCTTCTTGGAAAGTAATTTGAATAATCCTTTTAACGATGTCATATTTTATTTTTTATTTTGTGAAAACCATAGGTTTCATGGGTGCGGCATCGTGACATCCATATTTTGACAGTAGCCACATACACGTACACGAGTGATCAGCGATTCCAAGCCATCCATCAGAGGACGACGGACGAATGGACGTTACAAATTAAGTACACTCAAAAGAGAGATGCGGGAATTTACGAGTGCCAAATCAGCACTCAGCCACATCGAAGCTTTTATGTCAATCTCAATGTCGTTGGTAAGTTCATCACATGAATATATGCTCTTTTCGTAGTAAAACTTGAAGCGTTTTTGGTTCAAAGTGTTTGGTGTAGTTGATATGCATTTCTTAGAACATTGATTGATAATGGTTAAGGGACGGCTACTTTAATTAACATTCACTGCCAAACTTCGGATGAACTTGCAATGTAAATATTATATGCTTGTAATTTCGAAAGAATTCATAGATATATATATGTTGACTATGCACGTGTAAGTAATTCATGACTACCTTTTGACGTTTAAAACCGCTGTCCCATATAAATTTTGTTTGTGTTTAAAAAGCTTTCAAGGATGTGAAGCTTGTTCTTTAAAACTCATAAAAGGCCCCAGACACTTCTAAATTTAATTTATGTCTGACTTGAAACGAAACGACTACAGACACATCACTACAAAAATACGAACCAGCTTATATACAATGAGGCATGATGTACCGAGAAACTATTTTCCGGAAAATGAAGAAATGTTCAAAATTTGCAACAACTCAAATATTTACTTAATTTCAATGTCCTTGGGTTATGTCAAGGGGTATTAAGGTGTAGAAAGTGAGGAATTGGCAAAAAATTTAGATGAACTTGTTAATGTTTTATATTTTGCGTGCCGCGCCGACCCGTGCTTGCTCATAAATTCAGCTAATTCGTTCTGAGACTATTAGTCATTTAATAATTTGTTGAAATCTCTTCGAAATAAAACTTTGAAGACAAAGCTATATCAATATAATAAGTTCGTTTAGTCAGAATTTCGTTTAGTCAGTTAGTCAGTATGTTATGCATTTAATTTTATTTCTAATACTTAAGTTACTAGAAAAAATTTAGTACCGAATTTATCAGGGAAAAGTGTGTCATGAATCCATTATACAGTTTGATATTTCAATATTATATTTTTGCGTGTTATTAAGAATAAGAAGCATTTACTTTTCAGAGTAAAGCATAATCGATTGCGTACTCATCGAGGTTTCTATTTGACATTTAACGAAATAGTTGATTTGACTTGTTTTCTTTCTTCATTACAGTGCCTACAGCATCCATTTTGGGTGGTCCCGACCTTCATGTGGACAAAGGAAGCATGATCAATTTGACATGCATCATCAAATACAGTCCAGAGCCGCCCTCGTATATATTTTGGTATCATTACGATGAGGTAAGTGGACTACTTTTTGTATAAAGTATTACGCACACGCATTTCCATGTTCCATAATAAGTTTTCTTTAGTATGCATAAAATAATCTTGTTTGTTTTCATAATCTCAATATAATAATAAAATATGGTGCACATATATTTACGCATATATTCTTATTATGAGGAAGTTAGGGGAAAACAAAAGTTTCACAACTCATGAAGCGGTAAAGAAAAGTGGATATAACTAAATTTGTAATAGTATTGGTAGCCGAGGTGGTGGTAGCGGTGGTAGTATCGTTTTCAAAACATCCATAGAAAGAAAATCATGTTTGTGGAAAATAAAACAAACAATACGAAAATAGGCCAGATCACATCTCTAACATTTACAATTGTTTTGTTTCATTCTCACATGTATTCATTCGTTCGTAAACTATTCTCACTATACAAACTCATTTTTACTTTAATATATCTTCGTATGTAGTTTAGTTGTTAGTTTTCTCAGATAATAAATTGCCATAAGGTTCTCACTTCTCTACCGTTTTAGAATAATAGGAAAGGGGTATTTTAGGAATCCCAAAGGAAAGGTGATTTCTTCTCTCTTTCCAACAGCAGTTTAGTTTAGTAGCCAGTAAACTTTGTGTGTGTTGTGTGTGGGCAAACAAGCAGAAAGCTAGTCTGACTTGACTACTGGCACACTTTTCGAATCGACCGAATAACGCAAAGGACGCAAGAACCGCTGCCACTACTACCACCACCACCAATAACAAGAGACTTGTAGTCAGATAGCGAAAGTAATTAGCCAGAACAACTAAACCTTATAGATATATTGTAGCACTGCAAAAGCCATTATATGGAGCTAACACGTCACAAAATATCTCTTGTTGGTTATCTTTAACTTTTTTGCACACCCCTAATAATACCCATTGTAATAATATGTCCGCTCAGTTTCTTCTTCGCCTACTCCTCTGCAAACACAACAAATATACATCGTCTTTTTCTTCCTCTTTCGAGCTTTTTAACAAAAAAGAAACTTGTTCAGTGACTTTGCCCTATATAAGTGGCTTTATACACACATGGATTGCGATAATAATAAGTAGGTATAGACAGTTTATGCCATAGTTCCATGCTCTCATAGAAAAGCCCACTTTCTCTCTCGACGAAGGAGTCGACGACGAGGTGTGGCTTGATTTGCGATACGATGCAATCAAGCACTACTGACTTGACTGCACTTCTTGAGAAAGACGAGAAAAGTGGACGAAAAATTGTTCATGTTTTTATATGCGTAGGTATAGTATAGAAAACAGGAAAAAATATGCGATTGCGAACCAGGCAAGCGTGCAGGCGAGAGTTAAGTAGTTTACTAATCATAGAAGCGTGTATACATAAACTGAAACAAGCTTTTTTACGGTGTGTGCAGTGCAAAAAAGCTACAATGTGAAGAATATGGATAGATGAATGTAGATGAAAACTGGCTGCGTGTGGATTTTTCCACCTTTTTTACTCTCTGTCTACTTTCTTTTTGTACATGTGTGTGATGATGATGATGCTGGAGAAGCTGGTGAAGTCTAGCTAGATAGATGTGAACTAGGTTGCTATTTTCATTTTCGACAAGATGAAGGCCTTATATTACACCTTATTTTCAGCGTCTTTCTTTTTCTTGATAAAGAGTATCAGAATAAGAAAAATGCCTCAAATATATTCATACGAGAGGATATGACTGTAGTAATACTAGATGGATGGATATAGATAGGATGAAAGAGTAAGAATAAACCAAGAAAAAAGGATTGCCTTTCTACGATGGCGGTATGGTGTAGTGTAGGCTGGCATGTGTCTAGGTTGGTTGTTTGGTAGGTAGGTATGCATTGGAATGGTTGGTTGAAAACCCAATGGACTAATGAAGCTAAATATCCCTGACCGAAATCACAGGTAATAAATTACAATTCGGAACGTGGAGGAGTGAGCGTGATAACAGAGAAAGGCGAGACCACAACTTCCTACCTTCTCATCCAAGATGCTCGAGTTTCAGACTCAGGAAAATACTCATGTAGCCCCAGCAATGCTGACGTTGCTGGCGTTCGAGTTCATGTCCTCGCCAACGGTAAGTGCTTTTTTCGTTTTACAAAACTATTTCTCCGGATCAGTTTTTCGTCGTATTTTTTACTGTGTTGATTTACTAAAGGAAAACATGGCGGTGAAAGTGAAAACCAAAAAAGAGCTAGATACAAACAGTATACCCTTTACACTTATTAGTACATTGCTGTTATTGTATACAGACCTTCCAGAAACGATTCTTCCTTTTTCCTATTTCTTGTTCGGCTTGCAATACATTTCCTGTCATTTATATTTTAGTTGCTATACTTCACGATTTTGGGCTATGCAGTGTGTGAGGCGGAGAAACCCTTTACCTTCCTCCTTGCATACCATTTCTCCACGCAGCCCCGTCTAACAACAACTAGCAATGTAAAAGCAGTAATGTATCATATGTCTGTTAAAGGACATGAGTTCTTTTCCTTTCCCCAACGGAACAATCTTTCACTTGAGGTTTTGACAAGCAGAAGTCATATTGGAGGGACATGAATATTATTGTGTGTGAAACTAGATGCTCTTCTATGTACACAAATACTTTTGAACTTTTCAACTATTTATATGAAAGCCCTCTACTCTACACTGCTTAGCATTCATTACCCCCTGTAATATATATACATACATTTGCAACATAGAATGGCTGTGCAGAAATGTACGTATAATTTATACTACATGTATATTATATTGTATTGTGTAGCATGGTGTGCTACTAGCAAGCAAAAAAAAATGTTTCAACCCAACAACAAAATTTACTCTTTTCCCGGATGTGTCTTGTGCCCTGTTTCCCGTTTCCTTTCTAAACCATTCAGTCAAAGCTTTATACACTTTACCTTGTAAATAATTCCAGTTGTTGTAGCTGCTCGTCTTTGGCTTTCATCTCTTTCCCACAACAAAACAAGAAGGAAAACGACAAATACTAAATAACATGAACTTTCTTGCTACATAATTCCTTTCTGTTAAGGAAACTTTGTAGCAAGAGCAAGTGATGTTTGCCTTTAGCTAAAATCATGTCTTTGTGTCTTTCTACTGACCATATGGTTGTTTTCTTTCAAGGAAATATTGAATGATTCAAAGTCGAAAGTTTCTCATCCGGTATTTCTGTGTAGTCTACTTCCTAAAATATTATTATGATAGACACAATGACAGGTTTTAAAAGTAAACATCTTTAAAAGTTTCAATGTAATAATAATAATAGCCACTAACAATAAACATGCTCTTAACCAGTCAAGACTGCTGGTCAGCAAGTTTTACTGCTCGTTTGATGAAGAACATGTTTTCCAGTGCTCCCAAGTTGGCAGTTTGTAATTACATAAATGTCATTCGTTTATTTTACCTCTTTTCAGGTGAACGGACAGCTCCAATGTCTGCTACGGGTTCAGCCAGTCGTATATTAAATCATCAGCTTTTAGTGATGTCTATACTATCTAGTGTTCTCTGCTATATTTTCACAATTGCCCACATTCGAAGCAAACTCCCTCTTTCCACATCCAGCAGCAGTAACAGGATGAATAGTCAACAAAATAGTCTTACAAGAAAACCCACTACAACTAATCTTAACATGGCTTCTTCAGTGAAAAATATTCTGCTGGAAACGGCCGGAACACGATCCGTTTTCATTAGATAAACGAAAGTACATAAAAAATATTAATGCTAAAAAAGTAACACGGTGACTGTGACTATAAAACTTTGTATTATGAATTCAATATGAATCTGGAAACAAAACAATATAACAATTTTTGTGTACCCTACGATGTAAATTACTTATCCATTTTATCAAGAAACTATTTCTATATAACAACATGCATGTCGATTTGTTACTTTTGAGCGGTGGTCTGTCTGCTGAAACATCTTTACTACTTACCTTCCTTTTTGGAATGCGACTAAAGCCAACCACCGACGTCACAAAATGCTGAAAACATATATACAATGTACATACCTAGTTTATATAATATGAACAAGTCAATGCACATATTGGAATATGGAGAAAAAAATTCGACTGAATAGAAACTTCATCCAGAGAAAACAGAGTGCTTGGACTTCGACCGCAGATGAACGATATTAAAAAGGAAGCAATTGAAATTTGCATATTATTACCAAGCCAAGTAATGATAACTCAAATTACCCCATTTACTTTGTTTCGTTGATGTTTTCAAACACGCAAGGAATGATTGGCAAGAACTACAACAACTCAGAAAGAAGAAGACGTGTGAAATTGTGTATTCATAAGTGTTAGTGTTTTTTAGTTCTTTCCGTAAAACATAATCCTGACTCGTGACTCTTGAAACAAAGAAAAAAAAACTATTTGTAAGGAATTTTGAACATACTTAAATATAACTACTGTACAGCCCATTAGGGATATATATAACATTCCATAACATATTATATACATGCATATATACAATAAGTGTACATAAAACAATTTACTACTGAAATGTCGAAAGTTTAGTGAAAATTAAATAGCATTTATACCACTAAAATACCTCTCACATTATATTTTATTCAGTTTACACCTTCCGTTTCTACATCAAATGAAATCATGAACCATTATCGTCGTGACCAATTAAAATTAGATTTTTAGTGCAGCAGCGACACCAAAAAGTTGTACAATTTGAAATAATTTACGAACTAAAATTACAGTGCGTGCGGCTATCTGTGTTTCGTGTTTTCCAATGAAGAACTGTAAAAATATAAAATCAAATTTTTTTTTAAAAGTGAGCTGTGCTTTGTTGTTAAATTTGGTATGTATGTATTACCAGATTAAGTGTCACCCTAGTCATTTTTTATTAAGTATTGCCAGAAAAGACACCAGAACGGCTCTTTATACAGTGTATTTTGTTCGTCAACTTTCGTTTTTATACTTGAATTATTCTACGAGAATTTAATGAATACACAATTTTAATAGTACAACTTTAAGGAAACATCTACGAATAAACGAATCTCATAATTTTCGTAGACGTTATGCTCTAAAGGAAAGTTTTTCGCCACAGTATCATCATATTCAAGCAACTTGATGTCATACATTATGAGTAAGAAATAAAAAGTTATAATTTAAAAAAAAATCATGCAATTACCTCAATAGTTTTTTTTACTGATGATGATGATATAGTATATCAAACGTGCAATATGAGTACTGTCCGGTATGACAATGATGTTAATGTATATTATTTTGCTAATTATACGATTTCAGCTTTGAAAAATCGAGGAAGGAACAAAGCATTCTGTGATGCGTATGACAGTCATGAACACACAATGTGGAGTGACATCTATAAACACCCAGAAACTGTGACAATCTTTCATCATCACCTGAAGCATTCTTCCTTGTGCACACCTGTCCAAAATACGATGCAGAGGTATAGTAAAAAATGTCACTGAACTCTAATATTGTCTGTCGTAACACAGCAAGCCACACGTTTCTCATTCTAAATGTAAGGAACTTCTAAATAACAATTAAAAAATTATTACGCACCTGTGCATCAAATAAATAAAAACAGTTCAGAAAAATGTGTACTAATGGTCCCCTAATGTAAAGTATAAAAGCTACAAGTAAATTACCACAATGTATAGCAATGATATATAGTACTTCTAAAGTATCCGAATATATACAGAAACTGGGTGGTGGAACTGTGCGTCAAAATTAATCTGGGTGGTCAACAACAGAATGATTAAAACCCTATTACAAAAGGAGCTTATATAACTTTGAACATGGAGAATGTTAACCCCTTCCTAAATTACTGTCGTTAATTTTTAATCGTAATGATCATTACATGACCTTTATGTGTTTTATCTGAATAAATAGAAATATCGCCAATTATTCCTATTTGTTACTTTACATTCCTTTATACTGAACAGCACTTGCTATTACAGTAAGTGACATTCGCCATAATTTCTTTCAATTTAATTGTCCAGGTGTTCTCACTTTAATCCCTTTTTGTCGGCTTTATTGATGAAAAATCTTGTTTCAATATGATAAGTTATGGTTTAGTAAAGGGGAAGATTTTTTATATCACTTCTTTTCCTTAACAAATTAGTTAGCAGAAAATAATGTAATTTTAAGTCAGATAATGCAGTCAGTTATTAAACGTTATTATGTCATTGCTACTACGGATGAAATCCTTTAGTGGAAGATGCAAAATGAAATTATTATGCTAGATAGTACATAACTATAAGTCGTGCGATTACTCAGATTTGATATAAATATGTGATGTACATAAATATGTATATATTGTACATTTATTAATGACTATTGACCCTAAAAATCAGAGCAGTCAAATTAAGATATTTATCTTACCTAATTATCTATACAAGTTTATACAGATATCATGATGAACTGAGAGATAATCTAGTTAAAATATGTAATAATAAATCAAAATCTACATCTACATAATTATAACAATTGTCATAAACCATGAAAATGAGTATTTTGAAGAAAAAAACTACAAATTCTCTTTCTAAAAATTAAATCATTGCCCTGTGCTTCTTGGTAGAATAATAGATAATTTTAATGCAACCATTTTAATTATAAATGTGCATATATATGCTAGTTATTCAACAGTATGATATAAATTTGGCTTTTTGCTGTAATCTCATCTGAAGAAACTCAATCTTGTACAAAAAATACTTAATACAAATAATATGCAATCTTTATTAGTTCCGTGTATCTACTTACATAAGTTGTAGCTCATAGGGTCAAGCATAAAAAAATCAGTGCAGAGGAAGAAAGCATGCATTGTGTGTGCTAAATGCATGATCAGGTTTCTCATCATCAACGTACAATGCAAAATGGTCATACCACACATTTTGGCGATAGATTATTGTAAATTGTAAAGTTATAAAATGGGTATATATACAATATATGTACAACGTACGATTTTATAAAAAGATGAAAAAGAAGATAATTCTGTAAGAATAAAATAAAACTAGAGTTAGTATTCTACTTAATAATTAAGTTATGTATCAAAATAACATAAATTGGAATAATAATGTTAATGGTGAATGATGACTGTAAATTGTGTATACTATGAAAATTGCATCCCTTGGTCTTAGTCGTATCCATTTTTTTAGTTCAATGTACACAAATCCAGGGAGTTCTACGAAAAATGATTTAACTTCGAGCTGTCATGTAATTGTGTAAATCGCAACCTTGATATATGCTCCTTTTTGCTTTTATAAATTTATGTTTACAACAGACAACATTGTTATTGTTCAATTAAGGCCATTTCAAAACAGGAGGACACTTGAAGCCGTCATCAGAGCAACACTTTTGCGTACTCACTGTCACGATTTCTTCATTTTTGTTGCTTGAGAGTGGCTTTGAAACCACTGAAACGTGCAAATATTGTTTTCTATCGTTTTTTAAAAGTTTTATATTTATTAATAGATTCATTTTTATCTGTATGACATCTTTGTAATGACTTCGCATTTTCCTTGCTTTGGTTAATAATGTTAAGTCAGTTGGTAGAGTCAACTTTACAGAAAATAATTACGATGCAATTCACCACTGCGTATTATAGTGTATTTGTATACTATTCTAGTACGATACTTAAATCTTAAGGTTATTTTAAGCCATATATAATATATGTATATAGTGTAAGTATAATGAACATATATACGTTAAGATTCATGTATGAAATGAAAATATGATGATGAGCGAGCGCATTTTTAGATTGTAGTTGATGTTTGTTAAGCAGTTATGAATTTTATGATATAAAATATAATTGAAATAAAGACTTAAACGAATATGTATTTAACTTTCATCATATGCAATTAAATTAAAAATCATCAATATCAGTCAACATAAAAGCAATCACTTAAAATGGAAACCGGCCCATATTAATTATTGCCGTTTTCAGACTTCTTTATTATCATTTTTTCTCAAGATTTTTCACGGTCCATAGTCACAACTTAAAAGTATTTATGCATATTTTAGTATCAAAGTATCATAATTATTATCATTATTACCTTCATATTAAAATGTACCAATTTGATATAAAAATGTCTTTAGGAGGGTCGCTTATTTAGCAAACCTACTTTTTCAGTCAGTCTGTGCATTGACTTTACAATAATATACATATTCATAAAACGTCGTTCTCGGGGTTCCGCAAATGGTGGGAAGGCCGCATATTTACGTTCTAATCTACACTCTACACTGACAATACAAAATAATATATAATGTGCGTTACAGACATTGTATTTAAAGGTACATTTAGGTGATCTCGAAAACACGTCGAGAAACTATGCATGCAAGCTAGATTTCGTATTCTATAATATACTTATCCTTGATTTATCATATCAACATTTGACATTCCGCATGCATACAAACTTCAAGCGAAGGTTCCAAAAAATCGTGAGATCATTTTAAAAACAAATCAAACACGATGCTTGAATGAGATGCACATTTTATTATCTACCAACAATAACATTTTTTGCATACACGTTTCGTACAAACAATCATTTTCCGTTACTCGTAACGGATCAATGGATCAATTGATGCTAAATTTAAAACACGCGATACATCATAAATTAAAAGTTTTCTGTTAAATACCAACAGAAATTGCAAACACAGAAAAATGCATTGCATACATTTATATATCAATTTAATTTTCAAATGCAGTCCAATTTCGAGTTTAAAAAATGGAAATGCAGTTTAAAATATTTTTAAAATATATTGATCAAATTTCAATACAAAACTTATTGCTCTATTTGGTTTGATGATCTACTTGATAGGAAGTCTAGCCAAACTATAAAATACAGTGAAAGGAATTAAATATTAAAACCTTTTTAAATGCTTCATTTGGGAAAGCAATACATGTATTAAATATTCCTTTAAACTAAAAATAGTATGAAAGAACACATTGTTTGTTTTGCAATAAAATATCAAGTACCTTCTTCCACTTTTGATTTCTACTTTGATATGAAGAAAGCTGAATCATGTAAAAGTTATATATGTACTTATTATATAGTAAAAAAAGAATGCATTCTGGGAAAATACATAGCTGCATATAGGATTTTAGTATTTCAGGTCCCTTTTGTATAAAAAGCTGCCATGAGCAGCGTAGGCCAAATATTGGTCTCACAGTTTGTTGTGTTCTACCGGATATTAAAGCAAATGCAAAGCTGATATCTTTGTCTTTTTATCCGGTATACTATTTTTGTACTTGTGATCTTGTTTAAACGAGTTGGAGTCGAGACAGCGCGGTAGTGGAGGCAGTGTCCCAGTAGCAAATACAAAAAGCGTGCTAATGACAACAAAATAAATTGGATCAAACGTGCAATTTCCGATGTGATGAGAATTGGGTTGTACGCAACTTTTTCTAGTAGGCAGGCAGTGACGACGGCATGGAGCTGGAATCTGGTGGACTGACTGGAGGACATTCCCCATTCTTTAACCACATCTTTGGTAGTGATTGGAATGTTGCTGCTCTGCTTCTGCTACTACTTTGTACCTGATTACCCACACACTTCCCCAAGCTTTAATGTTCAAAAGATCCAAAGTGTTTCTCTAACAAAAACCCATATTACTGCGTTGCTACAAAAGATTATCTGTGATTTTGGCGAAATTGGCACTGACACTGCATACAACTTTTACATACATTATAACGTCCTTGTAGTTGGAAATATGGCCTAATATGGATGTATGGAACACGCTGTGTATAATCGTATTTATAGCTTTGTTTTGTGTACTTTTTTTCCTTATTCAGCTGCGCGAGAACAACATATTATACAACATGATACATGCTAATGAGCTTGGAATTTCGCTACCAACTCATCTCATCGGATAAAAGGAGAAATCAGTGATTTCGAGAAAATATCTACTAATGCTCATGATCATGGTGATCATGGCCATGATAATGGGCATGGTGATCCTCATCGGTCTCATTGTGATGCCCGGCAAAATCATCATGATCATGTACGTGATCAGTGTGATTGTGGTGGCCTCCTATTTCCTTCCCTCCGTGACTGTGAGCACCACGAGTACCACGAGGTCCTCCATGACTATGTCCGCCTGATAAAAACATCAATACAAATTTTCTTGATTAGGCACTGATAATTTAATTAAAAATCCTCACCGATCCTATCTATACACATACATGCATACATATGTATATAATAGCCCACATAGATTTGCCAAGATATCTCACTTTTCTAAAAAACCTACAAGTATGCCTAAATCATGTCTACTTTTTTGCATGATTCCTTTTAGCAACTAAAAAGATCAATCAGAAACCAAAGAAAAAAGGTAAAAAAGCAGATCAATTATCTTTTATAGTCCCGATTATAACTACTCGATTGAGATTTTAGAAAGTAAAAGTATTTGGGGAAAAATCTTCATGGATGACGTTAATCGCAAATTTTCATTAAAAGATTTTATTAAAGGCTTGAAATGGAATATTTTACAGGTAGACCAAGTGAAGGCCATCCACAGCATTAAAACAAAACGTAAAAGCAGAACATGGAATCTTAATATTAAATCTATTAAAATCTGTCCTAAACTTTTCTGATACGAAACAAAAAAAAGCTTTCAAAGTCATTTCCAAGCAAACATGGAATGAATGGAAACTTACCAACAAACTCCAAAGCTCCCATCATCACGAATCCTAAAATTGCCACAAGAATATGAATATATTTTCGGTGAAGTTTTCGTCCTTCTTCTTGGAAGATTTCAAAAAACGTGACATAAAGGAGGGAGCCTGCAGCCAAACCCTATAGCATAGACATACAACCAAGATAAAAGATAAATTATTAAAAAGACATTAAATTTTCAGCATCACCTTCAACAACGCTACCAAAGGCAATTCAAATCTTTTCCCCATCAGCTCATTTCATGATAAACATAACCTTAAGATAAATTACTCTGAGAGTAAGTCACGTTTGCTTTGTGAATATTCTCTTTGAAGATTACACTTTTCAACAAAAATTATTACATGCTATTCTATATTTTAAATGCGGAATTCCTGTAACATCTCTCTCTCTAATGGAAACTTTGAATAGTGAGTCCCTTCTATAAAGTCAAAATTATGTATAATTTTACAAAAAAAAAGATTTCTTTTGAGATTACAATAAAATATGATTATGTCTATGAATATTTATTGAATTCCTTATAATGACATATGTCCAAGCCTTGTCTGGATTATACTGATATTTGAGACTGATATGACAGCATGGGCACGGTTTTTAAAGATGACATAACAAATAATATACGCTTGTTAACTAAATATGGACAAAACCATTTGCTTCATCTTTATCGCCTTTCAGACCCACGTAAATGATTGAAATCATACATTCATTATTAGTATAATTACCTTCATCTTAAATTTATATCCATTAGCACCCCTTTTTCCAAAAAAGAAAAAAAGAAGAAGACCAGACCAGACTAGTCACCTTCACTTTTCATAGGTCATTGTAATTGTAAGTCGTGGAATAGGACATTCTTATGAATTCATTGAAATAAATTTCACGCTTGAAAAGTTCTTCTCTGAATCCATTCCTACAAGCAACTGCTTTGTTTGGCAGAAAAAAATAAAAACCCTAAAATCTCATGAAACGCAATAAAAATGTACAAAAAACTATAATAACACTAGCATCAATAATTCATGCCCTATTAACGATAATTGTTGGCATTAATGAAGAAGAAAACAATCACGTACGAATAAAAAAATCCATAAATTCCCCATAAATTGGTATTTTGGCATTTGAAAAACGAAAGCTTAACCTATCAACAGTGTTGGGTATCGTTATTTACCGCGGTATAAATAACGATCGTTATCGTTACGTTATCGTTATTTTGGGTAACGAA
>JAQFZH010000892.1:0-26230 GCA_034695485.1 Entomobrya nivalis
AAGGTGAACTGAATCGATATGACGTTTCACGGTATCATTTCCGTTAAAAACTTTCCCACAAATGGGACACTCATGTTGGATTCCGTAATGAACCAACTGCATGTGCCGATGCCAATTTCCATTTTGGGTGAAAGATTTTGAACAAAATTTGCACACATAGTTTCGTTGGCCATAATGAACACTTTTGATGTGAACGGTAAGTTTGCCTTTATCCAAAAATGTCTTGGGACAATGTTCACAGGAAAACCTGACACGTGGCTTAGTACTATGAACAGCTTCCACGTGTTTCCTTAAACTGTATTTATTGGCAAAAACTTTGTCGTTGCACTTTTTACACTTTACGAGGTTTAAACAAGTTTTAACTTTTGCCATGTTAATGTTAAACTAACACAGTTGAAAATTTGCTAGCCAAAGATTGCAATTTTAACAATAAAAATTATAAAAAATGTCGAATTTGTATTCGCTTTTATTTGTTTTCATTTTTGCTCACCTGATGACTAAAATAAAAAATTTTGTTGTGTTAGTTTGTACCGCACCGTGTAATATTTGTACGCTTTTGTGTAAACCTATTTTGTGCTCTGTTGACAGATACGATACATATTTATAATGGACCGTATGAGTCTTCTTGTTATGCATTGTGCATCAGCTTCGGTGCTCATAGTTTTGATAAAATAGTTGGTTGCTCATGGCAATGACTTACGGGAAGGATGACGACATTTTAGGTCCATTGCAAATATTGCAGTACTCAAAAAATTAATGATAACGACGAAGATTTTAACGAATACAAATATTAATCATTACTTTAGTTTATACAACTTGGTGTCATTTAATTCTAGTTTAACATGAATTTTTTAGACTTTTACTATAACACCATTTAAATCCAATACAATTATAAAATTACACTTTTGATACAGAATTACAATTCGTCTCACTTAATATTAGGATTTTGTACATAGTAAAATTAATTTATGCTTTTTCTAATTAGGTTAACTACCTGAATTAAAATGCGTATCAATTTCTGTAACCATTCACTTTATTAGATAAATAGGATGGGGTACTGTCTAAATTAGTTTAACCAAATCACACACTAATTCAAAGTCCATCATAATATTGCATTTCAGACAACATAAAAAGATCACATTTGAGTGCTTATTCCGAAGGCGCCTTATAACTCTTTACAAATTTGTTTCACTTATGCTCTGCAGGTTAATGTGTAAGTTGATGAAAATTTAATATCGATGCCGACGCATATTCCTTTTCACAAATCTTACACGAATACCAGCTTTTTCCGACTTTTCTGGAAATGTGGCTCCACAGAAGTCGTTGATCCTTAAACGCATCTCCACACGAAACACACGTATGTGGCATTTCTCCTCGATGCTCAAATTCATGTCGTTTTAAATTACCCTTAAGGGAAAAATCTTTACCACACTCTTTACAGCTGAACGGCCTTTCACCCGTATGAATTCGCACGTGCTCATTTTTCTTGCCAAAAGTGTAAAACTCTTTGTGACACAATTCAAACTTAAAACTTCGCTCTTTTGTATGCCTTCGAATGTGAACATTTAGTCCATCAGTTCTCTTTAAGACTTTTTCGCAAAATACACAAGGCACCCTCCCAAAAATCCCGTGTATAGTTTTAATATGAATATTGCGATTACTTTTAGCAGTAAATCGTTTTTCGCACAAATAACAATTGAAAATCTTTTCCACTGAGTTGTGTGTCCGTTGGTGGTTTCGGATTTCAACTTTCGTATGAAATGTCATTGAACACAAGTTACACTTTTGAGTTTTGTTCGACTCGTGCCGAATTAAATGCTGCTTAAGAATAAATTTACATTTAATTTTTTTACCACACTTGTCACATTTGTATATTGTTTTATTTATTTTGTGGTTAATGTTTATGTGATCTTTTAAACTTTGTTTTGTTGAAAATGCTTTTTCGCAATGCAAGCATTTGAATGGCTTTATTCCTTAATGAACTCTAATAACATGATACCTTAGAGACACTTCTGTTGTAAAGGTAGACTCACACAGTGCACAGGAATGTCGTATTCCGTGATGAGTAGAATTCATACGATAGGTCAATCCTGTTTGGTCTTTATACGATTTGGGACACAATTCACACACATGAGGTCGAACGAAGGCCATGATAAAAACGTTATAATGTGGTTGGTAACTAGTCTTTCATAAACAAATGTCTTAGGGCATAAGTCACAAGGAAAACGACTTCTTAGGGTGGTGCTGTGAATATTTTTCAGGTGAACTTTTAAATAGCTTTTATTGCTAAATGTTTTATTGGGGCACTTATAACCGCCTTTCTTTGAGTCTCCCATTTTTAAATACCTAGCCTAATTGAATTAGTTAAAATAAATTTTTACTAGTGTTTTTTTACTTCGTTAGCTTTATTTTATTATTCACGATCTGATGCTGATACGTTGACAGTTGGTATGGTAAAAAAGCAGCTGAAAAGCAAAGCAAAAAGCCGCTCCAAATGTTTACATGGATGTTGTGCTTTGTGAAATATTTGAATAGCTATGTTTACTTGCAGCTGTTGAGGCTTCAGTTTTGTCGAATTGAATTGTTGCTGTAGCACTCTGGCTTGGGGGACTGAAAATAATCTTGCAGCTGCTGGTTTCCTTTGTTCTCGTGACCAATACAAAAAAGATCATACATGTATGAGTACATATCCATGTGTTCTCTAGCATTGTCGTATCATGCCAATAAAGTACGTATTTTATTTAACTTCCATATTATCATTTTTCTGCCATATATCTCAAAACTAAAGTAATCAACTATTTTCTAAAATTTAAAAATTGTTCTAATAATAATTATTAAAATCGCGCAGAAAGTTTACAAAATTTATGCATAGTATTTTTGATCTACTTGCAATGATGAGCATGCTTATGTAAGCTTATTACATGCCTAAAAATTACACCGCACTTTACACATTTATGTTTTCTGGGTTCATGTGTTAACATATGTCCTCTAAGTACCCCAAGGGTCCAAAACTGTTTTTTGCAAATTTTAAATGAATGCCAAGTTTCCCCAATTTTTTTTAAAATGGGACCCCAGAGAAGGTCCTTAGTTGTAAATCCCTCTCCACAAAAAGTACACTGAAACGGTTTAACTAATTTATGCTTACGATTATGTCGAATTAAATTCGACACATTTGCAAAACTTTCACTGCATTTCTTACACTTGTATGGCTTTTCCCCTGTATGAGTCCTCAAATGAGCATTTTTCTCATGATAACTATAAAACTCTTTGTGACATACTTCACATTGATGATATTTTTCGTGAATGTGTCGGCGAGTATGTTTATTAAGATCACCAATTCTTTTAAAATCCTTACCGCAAAATATACATGAAATCGTATCAGGACAGCCGTGAATTGTATTAATGTGACGTTTTAAGCTACAATTTTTGGCAAATGATTTTTCACAAATTTGGCACTTCACTAAAATTTTACTCGGGTTGTGTATTTTTTAATGTCTAACTTTTTCCGCCCTTCTTCGAAATGCCAAAGAACATATATTACATTTGAATGGTTTTACATTTCCATGTTGATTAATATGCTGACAAAGACTTTCTTGGCGTAGAAATGTCTTATTGCATTTAGGACATTTAAAGGTTTGTTTAATTGCTTGGTGGTTTACACTAATATGTGCATTTAAACCAGAACGTGAGACAAATGGTTTTTTACAATGTAAACACTCAAAAGGCTGTTTTCCGTTGTGACACCGGTAGTTGTGAAATTTCAGTGCATTCTTTGCTCCAAAAATTAGTCCACAAATACGACATGGATATTGGGTGCCATAGTGAAGTGAGTTTGTGTGGCTTTGTAAACCGATTTTCTGCTGGAATATTCTTGGGCACAATTTACACTTAAGAAGCTTTACTTCCATCTTATCCATCTTATCTATGACACTTTGGCATCTTGTCTTCTAAAAAACAGCTAATGTATACAATATAACACTATTATAACCTCGAACAATACTGTTTTTCACATCAAGTAATTATAATTAGCAGTACATAAAACCAGTATAGTTATTTAAGCATAAAAAGTATCTTAATATGTTGTTCTGATGATTTTTTAACAGTTGATCTGACGTACCAAATTTATAGTGTATATAAAGCTATCACTTGTAGAAGAGTGGAAGGTAAATGTTTTTTTTTACTTTTCAACAGCTGTGTAATAACCTCTGCTTGCATTTTAGTATCCCTGACAACAAAGGGATTCTTGCTATATGGGGAAGCAAATTTTTTGGTTGGTGTTTTGTTCAGCAGTATATCTATAAAACACTGCATGTAAAAACATAATCAAGCCATTGTACTACAAAAATATTCATTTAAAGTTATTAAAGTGCTCGAAAATTATTACGAAATAAAGAAAATTAAAACAATAATGTCCACGCTTTCAAGCTTGATGACATTTCAGTACCACAATCTTGTTCAATTTTATTGTTTTAAATACCGGGAAACCATAAAAACCAAAATTACGCAGATCTGTGGCTCGCAAATTGGCACTTTAGTGGGGATTTTATCAAAGTGAACCAGGTATTCCACCAATGGTACACGAACTACAAGAAATTTTTACTTAACACACCATTTCATGTGCAGTTTTACATCCCAACTACGCCTAAACCCAGCACTACATTTTTCACACTTAAACTGAACGACTCTATGAGTTTCTTGATGACCTCTTAAAATTTCATTTGTGGTAAACTGCTTGTTACAAACGTTACAACTATACCATGTTTCTTCTATTTCGCGTAAAATGTGATTCCAAAGGAGTCTCCTGGCTGTAAATCCGCTTCCACAAAATATACACGGATAAGCTTTAACTATTGCATGCTTCCGTTTATGCCGAGTCAGATTAGTTTCACTGGTAAAACTTTCACTGCATTCGTTACACTTAAATGGTCTTTCACCTGTATGAACTCTCATATGGATAGCCTTTTTGTAATAACTGTAAAAATCCTTAAAACAAATTTCACACTGATAGAACTTTTCATAAATATGACACCGAATATGTCTGTTAAGATCACCCTGTCCTTTAAATTCTTTATTACAAAAAACACATGCCTTTTTCTGACAAGGTTCATGAATCCTTTTAATATGTAGTCTTAGGGCCCCCCAACGTGCAAATGTTTTTTCACAAATGTCACATTTTACAGTTTTCTTTATTGCTTTATGCGTTTCTTCGTGCTTTTGCTTTTCTGACAATCTTTTAAAAGTTGTCGAACAAATTTGACATTTGTGAAGTCTGTTGGTATTATGTACGTACTTCTGATGCTGAGCAAGAGAACTTTTGCGCAAAAAACTCTTATTACACTTGTCACACTGGAAATAATTTTTATTCTCATTGTGATGAACATTATTATGATCTTTTAGTAATGGGTTTGTAGTAAATTGCATGTCACAAATTAAACACTGATATGGCTTTGGTACGTTGTGAGCTTTATACAAGTGATGTATTAATGTCTCACCTTTGGAGAAAAAAACTGGACACAATTTACATTTAACTAGACGTCTCGTCTTCGGCATTTTGTCCAAAATATTTTAAACAGATTAAGTAATTTTTTTTGTGATTTTGTTACCTCTTTAGAACTTGGAAGTTAGTTTTACTCAACACTTTAATATTTATAAGACAAATGTACCAGTAATTTAATTCTGTAATTTGAATCGTATTTGATGTTAATATGAGAGAAATTAAACTTTGTTGTGGGTTTCTTGATTTTATTTTATTTACACAGTTGATTCAGTACACACAATACACTCAAAATCTCTCCCCATAATGTATGGGTACTTTATGCTGGGATTGTGGAAGATGAATGGAATAAATATATTGTATGCCTTGTAGTCTTTGTTATTGCATCTGGCTTTGATGTTGACATTGACGGCATCCCGTTTCTCATCATCTTTGCCATTGCAGATGTTCACATTTCTTTTTTTTCTATGATGTAAAAGATAAACATTTACGTATATAAGATATTGTTGCTTTGGTTTTATAGTAACACAAATCTACACACATACTTATTTTTCAACCCCCAGCATGTGTTAAAACTGTGAAATAGGGTCATTGTGTCCAACTGAACGGCATATGAATAATGAATGCAAGTTGGATGTTACATGTAGAATGTTAATATAGGCAGGCAGCATTTTGTAGCAGCTGTAAATGCACCCTTGCACTTTGTTAAGTATCTCCCTCCAGCAACAAAAGATTTTTCGTGTGATAAAAATTGCATTTTCTTCGCTTTGTTTGTACAACCGTCCTGATAATAATATCAGTAAGTTAATAATAAATACTTGATAAAGAATGCCATACTATAAGACTGCTAGACAAACTGTCACCCAAAATTTACTGCTTGGTTAATAGTTGAATAATGCAACAGTAAAATGTATACAAATTTCATAAAGGTAGCAAAAAAAATTGTATCGAAATGTAATTTTTGGGATGTGATGAAACATGGTGAATATCATCATTATCATTTATTATTATTTTTTAAACATAAATTTCAAACGGGTTCATAATATTATTGTTAATCATAAATTCTAACACAATTATGTATTATATTTACAAAAAATTATGCTTACTATAAAATCAAAAGATCTATACACCTAGTTTAAATATTACTTGTGTAAACATGAAATCATTTTTTTACTAGCAGTTCAATTTTTTTCAAATAAGCTTCCCTGGCTGTTTTCCTTGATAAGAACATTTTTTTTATGCTCATATTGATGTGTTTTATCAGCACTGCTCTTCCACTTCAGGGTGGGATATATTTAATTGGAACATTTGTATTCTTATCGAGCTCTTATAACTCAAATTACAAATATGTCATTACAATGTTTTGGAGATCATAAATCATTTATTTTATTTTAAACGTAAACAACAAGATAAACGTAAAAATTAAAGGCACTGTCTACTATAAACTACGCTGCTTATTAAAATACGGCCTACAACATTCACTTATATACATTTACATAATTTATATTATTCTTACATCTTTGTATTGCTAAAACTACTATGACAATCTTCATTTAAAAATAATGATTCATTTAAAAATAATGATTCATTTAAAAAATATTGAGACATCTAATAAATACTAAAGTTAGTTATTCAGGGCAGTATCCAAACACATTCTTACTTTAACTTAAGATATTCAAACAGCATTGCTCCACTCAGTAAAATATTGTTCTTATAATAATACATTCTGCTTTAAATATATAAACATAAAACAAAACAGCACTAATTGAAAACAACTTTTGCACGTATAATGCTACCATTTCAACAACCGCATCACACGTTTATTCTAGTACTTTCTACTTACAATAAAGTACCGGAGTTACCATTTTGACACCGTTTCATGTGTATTTTTACATACGATTTTCGCTTAAAATAATCTCCACACTTTTCACATTTAAATTGTCCAACCGTATGCGTTCTTCGATGAGCTCTTAATATTCCAATGGAAGTGCACTGTCTTCCACAAATCTCACAGGTATACCAAGTTTCCCCAATTTCCATTAATATATGATCCCAAAGAAGATTTCTAGCCGTAAACGCTTTCCCACAAAACACACACTGAAACCGTTTCACTATTGCATGCTTTTGTTTGTGTCGTATAAGGTTAGATCCAAACGAAAAAGTTTCATTGCATTCTGTACACTTAAATGGCTTTTCACCTGTATGTGTCCTAAGATGCATAACCTTTGTATGATTACTCAAAAACTCCTTAAAACAAATTTCACACTGATAACTCTTTTCTTGAATGTGACAAATAATGTGCTTGTTGAAATCACCCTGCCTTTTAAACTCTTTTTTACAAAACACACACGCAATTTTTGCACAAGTTTCGTGTATTGTTTTAATATGACTTTGTAGGCAATCTTTATTCACAAATTTGTTCCCGCAGGTGCCACATTTTAAGAATTGACTTATTGGTTTATGCGTTTTTTCATGTTTTTTCCTTTCCCCAGCTGTATGGAAAGTATGGGAACACACTTGACACTTGTGTAGTTTTACTTTGCGATGCCTCACAAGGTGCAAGTTTAGGCTAGCTTTGCGCAAAAAGCTTTTACTACACTTTTTGCAATTGAACGTATTCATGTTGACATTTTCGTCAACTTTATTTGGACAATTTAGATCAGAGGATGTCAAGAAGACGATATGTCAAAACGTTGACTGACATACCTTGGTTTACTATAAACTCTGTAAATATATTACTGTAACAAAAAATAATCGACAAATTTTTAATTGTTGGTTACACATTTAAATATTAATAAGTTTTGGAAATGATTTTTGTTTAAAAATGTATAATTCAATTTTAGCAACTATCTTATGGACCACTTCAAAAATTTGATAAATGGACAAATTCACAAAAGTAAACATGTAAATATTACTAGTTATATTGTATTTGTTGGATACATAGTAAATGTAATGAATACTCGTAATATTTTGTCAGTGCACTTTCGCATGTGATCTGGTGTACTAGTATATTTTAATGTATAAATGAGTCACATTGTACGGTGATATATGACAATTTCATCCTTGATATTCTACCCTTAGGAAAACTATACGTAATTTTAGGGTGTGGGGCCCACTAACACATTGTACTTTTGTTTGAGTGAAGTGAAGATAGTGATAAATAAAAAGTATGCAGCTTCATGTGCTTATAATTTTATATGCTATCTCAGAGAATGCATCCTTATCAATGTATCATCCATCCATTACGTAATAATAATCCAGCTTTCACTGCTGCCAGCTGCCACTTCAGAATCCCGAACAGACAAAAGAACTTGAACCTTCCATTCATACAGAGTGTGTATTTCAATTGACATATCCTCCACCCTTGAAAATATAGTAGCTGTACATACAGAGATCTAAAATGTTGCTTGATGACGTAATGGTAAACAAGTTAAATGTACCAGTAAATAATTCTGTAATTTAAATCGTAGTTGATATTAAGATGAAAGTAATTAAACTTTGTTGTCGGTTTCCTTTATTTTATTTTATTTACTAAGTTGACATAGTTCCCATAGTGTACTTCACGAATAGCTTAAATTAATAAACACAATTTAGTGGACAAAAATTCGTTTACTTTAGTTAACAAAGCACAAATATTCCATCGATCTTACATAAATCAAAACAGTATTAATGAATTTAACCATTTCATGTGTAACATAAATATGTATACATACTTATATATTTATTAAAGTGGTATCAGAAGTTCACAAATTGATGAGACTTCAAATGTGTTTTAAGACGTTACTTTTATTTATTAATATTTGATAAATTTTACATTGTAGACTTGTTATTGTTCGAATATTTTTTTTATTTTTTTTATATACATAGTTGAATTTGTGTATCAAATATACTTAGAACCTTTCCCGAAAATGTATAACTACTTTACCTTTTCAGTGTATGAGATGAAGTTAGAACATTGCATGCCTTGTTGTCATTGAATGCCATTGACGGCATCCGGTTTCTCAACTTTCCGCTCTTGCAGATAATTATTCTAATATTTCTTTCCTTCTATTTTGGTGTTATAATAGATACCGACAATTGTATGCATTATATATTTTTCATTACTTTTAATAGCACACGCCAACGAACACGCTCAGCAGCCGGTGTGTGTAAAACCTACCACATGTTACGTCGCTATGTCAAACCTAACGATATAGAAATAAGTAAGCAGCTTGAATATTGTATGAATGATCTTGGTATTGAAATCACTGAATAAAGAGTTTACTAGCTGCGGATGCATCCTTCAGTCTTGAGTTTTACTATGCTTTCTTAATCAACAAAAAAAAATCTTATGAACTTTAGAATAAACAATTGAGATGTACTTTGTTTAAACAGCAACACTAAAAACGTATTATAAAGTTAAGAATAAATATATATATTTTTTAATAATAATAACGATCCATGAAGAAATCCAAAAACACAAGTAAAATAGTAAATTATTTGCTAGATATATAAAGGTTTTGTTAATTAATCAACAACAAATTGTACAAACAGAGCATGGTTTTATTTGAGCAGCCTAATGAATTTATCATCAATTTTATATTTAAGCAAGTACAGCCTACACCAATAGGAAAATTCTGATTTGACACTCCTTTGTGTGTGCAATTTTATGTAGTCTTTTTTTCTTTTGCAAGTCACACTTAAAATGGTTTTTTCCTATTATATTATTTACTTTATTTCAGACATTTTATTTCATACATCCTATATACTTTATATTGTTTATACTTTGTCACTGAATATCTTACGAAATAATAAATGAGCGAACTGAATTTAAAAAATACCCTGTAAGGTTTAAGGTACTTATATCGATAATGTAAACTAAAAGCGGATTAAAAAATTGCAAATGTTTAGGCGTGCTATGTAAAGGATTTTAAATTTTTCATAATTATGTGCAAAAAAACAAATTTATTTACTAATAAAATAACTAAATAAGAGGTCAACTTCAAACATGCCTTTTATTTTATTTTTCTACTTTTAATATGACCATTGATATGTTACTGCATTTTAGTGAAAGTTAGTTTAGGTTGTTGATTTTCTATAACTATTTGTGAAAATTGTTATTATTTACTTACATAAAGATACCCATATGTTACGATTAACTAGCTGAAATTATTTCACTTATAAATGATGCCTTTGTCTGTGGATTTTCAGGTCTCTCATATATTTGTATACTTTAGGACAGCTTTCACACATAAATTTACTAGGGCAATGAACACACTTTAAATGTGTATTTAGTACATATTTAGATACAAACAACTTTTCACAAATATTACACGAATATGCTAGTTCTCCAATCTTTTGCAATGTATGATCCCTAAGATTTTCCGGACTGGAAAATTCATCTCCACAGAAAACACAATGAAACCGGTTTATTTTCAAATGTTTGCGATTGTGCCGTAATAAATGTCCTCTGCTTGTAAATCGAACACCACACTTGTTGCATTTAAATGGTTTCTCTCCCGTATGCGATCTCAAGTGTCGTGCTTTGTCACCAGATGAGAAAAATTGTTTATTACAAAGTTCGCAGTGGTGACAACGTTCTTCAACATGTCTACGTAAATGTTGGAACAAAGCTTCCCTAGAATTCAACACTTTGTCACAAAACAGACAGGAAGTTGAGCTTTTAAGTCCATGAACCCTTTTGATATGCGATTTTACATCGTCGGAGTAAGCGAAAAGTTTTTCACATAAATCACATTTCAACGTTTTTAAAAGTGGGCCATGAGTTCTGAGGTGCTTTGTTAGGTCACTTTTTCCATAAAAAGACAACGGACACAGATGACAAGAATGGGTTTTTGGTTTGGTATGACGGTAGTTGTGCACTCTCCAACTAAACTTACTAATGAATACTTTGTCACATGTGTTGCACTTGAATTTAGCCTTTTCGATTTTGTGATGCACATTAATATGGTCTTTTAAATTTAATTTTGTAGCATATGGTTTATTACAATATGAGCAGCTGAATTTCTTAACTTTCATGTGTACTCTTTGAACATGAATCTTTAAATATCCTCTAAACGAAAATGAGCTACCACAAATGTTACAAGTATTCTTGGTCCTTTTGTGAGACAATTTAATGTGCTCCTTTAATTGCATTTTCGATGAAAATGTTTTTGGGCAAAGTTCACAGGAAATTTGTAATATAGAAGTAATTTTCAGCTTCTTGTGTTCCATTTCGATGTCGGATAATTTAATAAAGATTCTTTTAAAATTTAAAATGAAACAGATACACACTTTTTCAAAGATTACACTATTTACATTAAACTCGACAGTTGTTGGATTGTTGGGTTGAATATTTGCAAGAGTACAGCCTGGGAATTACAATAAATTCACCTTAATCCTTTGAATCGTAAACTTTTAAGACATTTTCAGTGGTTTAGTTTTTATGGGCACAATGTTCATCCACAAAATAAAAACAACGACAGAAAGAATAGCATTCCATCTGGTGTATACTTACTCATGTATACAAAGTTCGGGTAAACAGGTGTACAATTATAACCCTTACAGCAATGTTTATTAAAGTTCCTCTGTGTAGGGTTTACATGAAGGTATTGCTTGCATGTTTCACAGTCCCTACTTATCCCTTAGCTTTATTATCGAAAATAGAATTGGTTCCTGGTAATAAGGCTTCGTTTAATGTACATTTGCTGTGCAGCCAGCTAAGTTCAAGTGAACATCAAAGGCATTCATATGAAATGAATATGGAATGAACGTTTTCATTTGTATTTTGAGGAAACCAGCACGATAAGAATGATCAATTTCAAGAAGTAGTATGCTCTTTATGGATATACAGCCCATGTATGATTTGCAATTTTAGAGTAAACTTTCAACTTTTGGTTGGAATAAGCCAGCATTGATATTTGGAGCACTACGTAGAGGCATAAAAAAACGAAGTGGTACAATAGCGTGTGTATGTATGCACATACAAACAAAAACTCTCAATTATTTTTTCCATCTTGGTCTAATTGATTGTTTAGGCAAATTAAATCATTTATTTAAAAAAATACTTTGCCTAGCTTTGTACTACATGCGATTGTGTATTTGCCAGTATAACTTTGAAGTCATTTGTAAAATTCGCCTTTGTAATGATTCAGTTCCACTGAGAAGCAATTTTCCTGGTAAATGGTTGAACTTTGAAGAGAATCAGATCATGAAATAATAACATGCGGATTAAGTTGAAATTGTGTTTAATGATGTGTTTAAAACATTTCTGACAAAGATAGCCAAAAAAACTGTAAAAAAATAACGACGAACCGTTTAAAATGACAATCGAAAATAAAAACCTTTACAAAATCAGTGGTGGGTATGATGATTAGAGTGAAGCAGCATACTATATGCAAGAAAATCTTTTACGCGAACACACAAGTACAAAACGAGAAATAAAAGTGATGACATTCTGATGATGTCGAGAATAAGATAATGTTGTAAAATCACACTTAAGAATATGGAAAAATGCAATATGAGGGACAACGTTATTGTTTCAGGAAGTCAGCGAATTTTTTTTACTATGGATCGCTAAACATGATGGGTTTTTCCGAATTACTCTTTTTCTTTATTTATATTCCTTTGTACATCCAACTGTCTATGTAAATGTTGCGATTCTTTAAAAAACTACAGGTTAATACATTTCATCCAACTAAGATTTAATCTTCATACAAAATATCAGAAAAATCAGTGAATGAGTAATGCATGTTAAAAAGATTTTAAGCAAACAATCGATTCAAGTAATGTTGAAACATTATATTTTGTCTTTTACACACTTTTAATTTGTATACTCTGATGTAGTTAACAAACCTAAATGATTACTCTAATCAAATCCTAAAATAGATAGACATGCAAAATATTATTAACATTACATGGTTATCTGGTTACAGGTATTGGTTTTGTGTTTAACATTTATGTGGTCTTCTAAATAAGATTTTAGGGCGAATAGTTTATCACAGTATTCGCAACTGAATTTCTTGATATGCAAGTGAACTTTCGGAATATTACGTTCTAAAAATCGTCTTGAATAAGATGACTTACCACAAATGTCACAAGTTTGGATAATTGTGGTAGACGTACTCATGTTGTAGCTTGTTGTAGGTCTAGTTGTAAAGGTGTCTAAACAAATAAAAAGAAAATGAGGGCTTTGATGTACTGTTTGGTTTGCTGTCCAAGTTTTAAAGAACTTCGTCTCTTTCATGAGTTTGATACCAAAGAATTTCCAAAATTGGTTGTGCGAGAATTCAAGCAGACTATTTCTTAACACATTAAATATTTCCTTTGAATTCGATGTATTTAAGTATCGCACTTAAAGGCTTCTGGCTTACATATGATTATTTCACATTTCACTTGTACTGAAAGGTCATTCTCATTCTATGTTGAACAATTGTATGCGTGTTAGCCTGTTTCACTTTGGGCATACACATTTTATTATTTTGATATATCTGTAATACACGTACTAGCAAAGTCCTCAAATAAATTCATTTTTAGTTAGAATCACACATATGTATGCATGGTACATGTGGATTTATTAGGAATTCCACGTGCACGTGCAAAAGTAGGTATGGGTATATGCCTAAATATGGAGTTCAATAATTTACAATAAGCAGCCAAGTTTTATTAATCTCTACCTGTTGCACATTACTAATTCTAACCAAAGTAATACGTTGCAACATCCTCAAATATTTGTAAATGCTCAAAATTGAAAATATGATGATGGCTTTTGTAGGATTAGCTGTGTGTGCGCATCGACTGCAAATGTAGATACTTACGACCCCTAAGAATGGCTTGATACTTTGGCTGTAGTAAGCTACTAATGTAATACAAATATTCCTCAAACCTTGGTTTTCAATGGCAATCCATCGTGGAGTTCAACTTTAAAGTTTTGGACTCTAAAACACGATATGCCGTTTTGGGTCAACTTCTATTTTCAACCACATCATTAAATTTACTTTTATACTACATTTTAGGCTACATAGGCTATATATACTGTAAGGCTACAATATGAAATGAAAGCACTTCTTAAATTATTAACCAACTTGTTCAATTTTATTCCCTTTAATATATCCTTGTACACATCGTACTTATCAGTTTTGTAAAAATGCCTAATCCACTGATTAATCGATGAATCAATGATTTGATTAACTATTCAGGAATAATTGTAAATGAGATAACCTTTAATTAAACATTCACTATTATTTCTCCTCCGGGTGATGTTTCCGTTTGTGGAATTTGAGGTTGTGTGTTACAACTAAAAATTACATCATTCTTCCGTAAAGTCACGGGTGGACAATTTTGAACTCATATTAACTATTTATTTCCTTAAATTTCAAGTTTAAACGATATCAGTACCTTCTCTGAAAATGGTCAACACTTTGAAGCGACTCGTTGATCTGCCGATGTGTACCACTTTTATGGTATGAAATATTGAAACAACATTAGAGTCATATGCCTCTTTTAAAACTTATAGACGCATTCTTTTAAAGTTTGCAATATCTCTTTTTGTGGGCTTTCAGGCATTTCATTGATTTGTATACGTTGTAACAATTTGTACATTGGAATTCTCCATGTTCATGAGCTTGCTTGATATGAGCGTTCAACTTATATTTTACTGCATATTCAGATTCACAAAAACTGCATGGAAATGCGCGTTCTCCAATTTCTTGTAAATTATGATCTCTAGGTTGCTCAATTCTTAAAAAACATTGTCCACAGAATACACATTCAAACGGTTTGAGCATCGAGTGCTTGCCTTCAACATGCCTTCTCAAAATCCCTTTATTTGAAAAGCTAACTCCACACTTGTTGCACTTAAACGGTTTCTCTCTAGTATGAAATCTCATGTGTTGCGTTTTCTGATGAAACGAACAAAACTCTTTATTACACAAGTCGCATTGATGTGCTCGTTCTTCAACATGTCTGCGTAAATGTTCAAAAAGAACCATTTTTGTAGCTAACTCTTTGCCACAAAACAAACATGGTATTTTACCAATTAAGTCATGAACTGCTTCGACATGATATCGTCGACCTTGACGAGATGCAAAGTGTTTTTCACAAAATTTGCATTTCAATGTCATTTTTAATGGAGCATGTGTTTTAAGGTGATTTCGTCTGACGTATCGCTCGTAAAACGACATGGAGCAAAGATGGCAATGATACATCTTTGGATTGGAGTGACGATATTGGTGTTTCTTTAAGCCAGATGCACTAAGCAATACCTTAGGACATTTGTCACAACTAAATTTACCCATTGTGGTTTTCGGATTCATTTTAATAGAGTTTTTTGGGCACAGTTTTGAAAAGTATCCCTGATTTCAATATGGTCTTTCAGATGATTTGATTAGCATGTGTACTGTGCAAACATGTCATTTTAAAGCTGCGATTGATCAAAACAGTATACACGATTTGTCGTAAAAATTCTTGATGACAGACTTAGTGTTCACGTAGTTTTTTTAGGGCGCTGCTATATTTGAATGACCATTAGCAAATTTGAAGATGATTAGGATAAAAATCTTTAATGTGTTTTATTGGGGTTTTAAGCGAAAATTGTCCTGACGAATGGAACAAGAGACGAGAGAAATAGAACGTCTGTCAACTTTTATGAAGTACTCAAATGTGTACTTTTTGTTGTTAGAAAAAGAGTGAACTACTTCGCACTATTAATTACATAAGCATTGATGATGAATTCGTTATTATTTTCCAAAATAGGCTTCAGTGAAGAAGTGGCACAGAATGCTTTTGCACAACCTTAACGATCACCTTTCTTTTTATAGAAATCTTAGTTGTTTAAATTTTTTATTCACTGCACGTTGTGAATTAATTTTTATTATTGAACACGACAACGGAAGATGGATTTTCATCATAACTATATATATGTAATATATATCACATTCCGAACTCTTATTTTAATTTCTGCAGCTGTCCTATTTCAACATGACTGTTCAAGTCGTCTGTATACCTTGTAATATTGTTTGGAAGCTTTACGTACCCAACACTGCCCTTGTGAAATTATCTGTAAAATTAAAGTGTAGAAAATGTAAAATTAAAGTCAATGTAGAAAACAAGGATTTATAATGCCTAGTGAATTCAAGCAACTTCTTCAATTTCAACTATAGCTTATCCTCAAGTACGCCTTAAATCACTTCGTTGAAAATACAATTATAACCTAACAACGTTGGGATTTGGTGTTGTTGGTGGTAAGATAAATGTCTACATTTTACATATATTTTAATATATTTGATATTTTGTTCATGGTAGAAAAAAGGACTGTCAGTACAAGTACCTACCCAAATCAATAATAGTTTTGTAAATGCACATAAAATCTGGCAGCACAGTATGTAAGATGTTTCCAAAATCCGTGTATAACATGTATTTATTTACATATATAAATACTTCTACTTTTCGTAGCGTATACATACTACCTCATGTTCAATGCAAGCTGTGAAATAAAATTTAAGTAGTCACAACAATTGTATTTGAAGAATACAAATTGTTCTCCTGAATATGCTGATCAGAACGTTTAACTCTCATGTCTTGTACAACCTTAGCACCTAGATTTTCACACATGCTAATGCGTAGTACCTTGTAAATCGATCAAGATCATTAAACATTTCTTCGTGAAATGGAATTTTTTTCTCAGAAGGTAACTTAGTTGTAATTTTCTTTTTTTTAACATATGCATCAATTTTTTTTAGATGAAATCGTGCGAGACAAATACACAAGTTTATCTGTCCACGCATTGATGCAGCCTAATATCACATATGTTGTATACAACTAAAATAAACTACCGAAGTTTTCTGAAATTAACCATTGTACTTATACTGTCCCATTGTTTTAGGTTAGTACACTTTTATAATTCAAAAATGAATCCGCGTTCAATTATTATTCTGAGTTTTTGCCATGTAAAAATAAGAATGCACGCAAGTTAATGGCGGTTAAGATGTAGGTATTTTATTGGTTTAGTAAATTTAATAAAAATTAAAACACACTAATAGTTAGCACACCAAAACTACGAAAAGAACCTTTGGAGCAACAAGTTTGTAAAATAATCGCACCAAGGCAGACAATGATATTTCTACTTTAGCAGATATTTATTCATCAAATGTGTATTTAATTACGTAGTGTTTCCAAGTTTTTACCTCCGAATTCAAATTACAAATTAATTGGTATATCATATGTACATAATTAATCTAATTTGTATAGAACATGTGAATATTTCTTTACATTTATAACATATTTTTAGACAAGTATATCATGCAACAAAGTTAGACTACACTAATTTTTGAATTGAATTATAAATTCCTTTGCAACGAATAAAGGCTAGTTAGCAACTTTATTGTCAAGTAATTATATTAGAATTGCATTTCAAAAGGAATATATCTGTTATTTAAGTTGAACGACATATTACGCTTTTTGCATCAGCAATTGTACAATATATTTCATTCCAAAGTTCAAATCGAATCGTTGTATTGAGCTAGTGAATGTATAATTTAAACTATAATATATTACTTATTTTTGTAACGTATTGGTAAATGATAAGACTATAACAATAACTTTAAAAAATACAAGGTAATATTGTCATCTTTATATATATTACACGAATGAATCAAAAATCTTTCCTTTAAAAGCTATAGTTTACCATAAGTAATTATTTATCGTAATTACAAATGATCCCAATTCCATTTGTATTTGTTTCAAGTAGTTGTTCTTATTGAAACTTTAGTTATATTTTTGGATACAGTAATAAATACAATCCTTGAAACCAATCAAAACCAAACCATGTTTAAAATAACTAATTACCGTTGAAATCATTTGACTCTCCATGTTACATAATCATTTTATTCACAAATGATGTCTTCGTTTGTGGGTTGTTAGTCTACCCATCGACTTGTATTTTTTTGGACAACTTTCACATATATATTCTTTAGAACCATGAACATATTTCAAATGAGTATTCAGTACATTCTTTGTCGCAAACAACTTTTCACAAATACTACACGAATATCCTAGTTCTCCAATCTTTTGCAATATATGATTTCGTAGGGTGTCTGGGGATGAAAACTTGCCTTCACAGAAAACACATTCAAACGGTTTTACTTCCAAGTGTTTGCGTTTGTGTCGTGCTAAATGTTCTCTCAATCTAAACCCAGTGCTACACCGGTTGCAATTGTACGGCTTCTCTCCCGTATGAGTTGTCACATGTCGTGCTTTGTCACCAGAAGAAAAAAATTGTTTATTACAAAGTCCGCATTGGTGGGCACGTTCTTCAACATGTCTACGCAAGTGGTCGAACAAAGACACTGTTGAATTCAAAACTTTTTCACAAAATGGACAGGATGATGTCTCATTAAATTCATGAACTCTTTTGATGTGTGCTTGTCTGGAGTTAGAGCAAGCAAATCGCTTTTCACATAATTGACATTTCAAAGTTTTAATAAGTGGATTATGTGTTCTGAGGTGCTTTATTTTTTCATCCCTACTGTGAAAAGACATCGAACAGAGATGGCAAGAATGGATTTTCGGATTGGTATGACGATAGTTGTGTTGACTCAAACAAAACTTACTAATAAATACTTTATTGCATATTTTGCACTTGAAGCTCTCTTTTTTGATTTTGTGATGCACATTAATATGGTCTTTTAAATTTATTTTTGCAGCGTATGGTTTATTGCAATAAGAGCACCTAAATTTCTTGATACCCATGTGTACTGTTTGAACATGATTCTTTAGGCTTCCTCTTGACGAAAATGAGCTACCACAAATGTTACAAGTATTTCCTAAGTGAGACGTGTTAATGTGGTTCTTCAATGCCATTTTTGAAGAACAAAATTGTGTGCAAAGATTACACAAAGGCATGTCGGTAGTTTTTAGTTGATTTTGTAATTTGAAGGAGCTTTCTGTTCAATTCACTGTGTTATTGTCAATTTTGGTTCAGGATAATTCCTGAGAGTTTATTTAAATGTAAATAAAACCGATATTAGCGGATTTTTACAATTCCACTAAATATATTGAACTCCACCCTTTCACGACTGTTCAATTGAAAATGTACAACAATACAGGAGTACATTTAGTTCACATCTGTCAGTGTAATGTGAGGTTTTTTACTTACACAATACTAATCCATAAAATGAAAATAACGGAAGAACAATACTTATTATTCCTAACAGGTATACCTTTTCATCTAGTGTATTACTATTCTTAGTTCATTTTGTACAGGTGTGACACTAGAAGCTCAACAGGAGGAATTATGTATTTTGTTCAGTGTATAGGTTACATACATGATGGTATTGCTTGCATGCTTACATATCTGGCATTCAGCCCTTAGCAAAAAGCAGCCATCAGCCATAAGACTGATAGTAGGAGTTCATTTTAAATAGTTTATTGCATAAAATGCATTTCAAATCTTAACCTCAGGTTTAAATTCTTATCTGTTGTGCACATAAAAACATTTTGTGTGTACTCTTCATATGTACTTTGTTGGTCAGATTTTTTGATAGCAGTAAGGGCTTAAAGGAAGGGTCTGTATACATATCTTGGGTTTCAGTCATAATCTTTCCGAATGCATTTTGAAGTATTAAAAATCTTTGAAGCTTAGAAAAATGCTTTGATAAAGTCGTGATACTAAAACCTTTAAAAATCACATGAAATACTTAATCCTTCTTACAAAGTCAATGTTCTAAGCAGTCATTTGTAGAACCTTGTTAAAAGGTACAATATTGGGTGTACACAAAGGAGATGACAGACAGACTTGCATGTTGACATACTTGTTTAGAGCTATCGTATTGATGCATGTTTGAACTTTTTTTACTTGAAAACTGCGCAATGCTAAAGTAGATATACATTTAATTTGATTGAGTAACTGACAAATGATTGCAGCCAAAACATACTTTTTAGGCACTTAAAATATTTAAAACTTATGACATCTATGAATTATTTATTTATGTGAAGCAGCCATAAATCCGAGCAACTTTACCAACACGATGCAAAGCAACTCTTTCCAGAAGACATAACATATAAAAGTGTATGTAAGTGTAAATGTATCCATTTTTTGTTGTGTGCAGACTTGGACTATTTAGAGGCGATTTCAAAAACTGTCAAGGTCTTCGGCAAGGAAATTTGGTATTGTCGAATTAATCTCTATGAAAATGGATTTGAGGGTGGATTTTTACAATTTAGAGATTTCTTTGGTTCACATGGCAAAGCTATAGTTCCTTCATATTGATGACAGGCATTGGCTCGTAACTCGTATTCTTTCCGGAGTTGTTCGGAAAAGTTCATTGATGAAAGTAAATAAATCCAAAATTAATTGGTCAATTGTACAAGATGTTTGTACGCAGGTGCTATTATCCAAGTTTCTAGTAGTAATGAAGTAGTCGAGTATTCTTTACGTAGAGTTTTGTAAATCTGTACCAGTTGCATATTAAAACTCTAACTAATCAGCTTATGAAAAAGATACACGTAAGACAAAGTGGTGACAATTTGGGTAGTATTTACAATTTAGTGATAGAAATCGTACCAACAATAGATGGGATACCTTTTATTATACTAAATACACCTGTAATTGACATAATTTAGCTTTTTTAATGAAGGTTTAAGGTTAATGTTTTTCAATAATGTTAATAACAATTCAAATTGTAAACTTTCTATGATAAATTTTACTAATTATAATTTTAGTCAGTCAACAGACATCTTTATCACTTCGCACCACTTAGCTATTATGATAGCTTTAATAGCTATGATTTTACAAAATCGTAATGAACGAGAAGAGACAAATTGAATAACTTTGTCTCATAACAAATATATAAATATAAACAAACAAATATAAACTTAAATTCAATATTTGCAAACTTAAACTTTAAGAAGAAAACTTTTAGTATGCTTCCATTACGTATCAACTAAACTAGTATAAATATCCACACAACTTTATTAGAACTAGGAAATTCTGGTAAATTTCATAGCATGTACCTTTAGCTTGATCGCACTACAAACTATAATAGTTACATTATCAAGCATATTAAGCACACCAACAGTACATAGCACAATAGCAGTTGCTAGAACAAATAGTATGTCGCTGACATGTTGAGCTAATTTACTAATTCAATTGAACTTTTATTGTGAACATTAGTTGACTTTTAAAATTAAATTACAAATATATTGAGTACTCTCATGCATTTAGATTTCTATTTAATTTGACAGCTTGTTGCATTTATTAAGCAACACGTTTCGCATAGAAATATTTTATTAATGGATTCGCGTTAATTTTTTAAACATCTCAAACGGTAACTCTTATTTACGACTTCTTAAAGGCAACGTTTAAATATTTTGATCAGCTGTCTAAAAATACGACATACACAATTGTTATCCTTCCGAATATAATTTTTGTTCGTGGGCTTTTTTAGGTATCAGATAGATTTGTATGCTTTGGGATATTGTTATCCCTGCCGATGTGTGTGCTTTAGATGTGCCTTTATTCCTTGTTTGGTCGCAAATTCGCTCGGACAAAGACTACACGAATATGCCCTTTCCCCAATTTTTGTTAAAATATGTGTCCAGAATTGCTCTAATCTTGAAAATCCAATTCCACAAAACACACATTCAAATGGTTCTAGTTTGAAGTGATTGCTTTCGTGTCTTTTTAAATTGGTGCGAAGTGTAAAACCAACACCACAGGTGTTGCATTTATACGGTTTCTCTCCAGTATGAGTTCTCATGTGTTCACTTTTCTGAAAAATGGTGTAAAACTGTTTAGTACACAAGTCACATTGGTGCGAACGTTCTTCGACATGCCTACGTAAATGATCAAACATGCCATTACTTGAAGCACAAAGTTTTCCACAAAACACACATGATGTTGCTCCAGTACAGTTGTGAACTGTTTTGATGTGATAATGTCGACCTTTCCAAGATGCAAACATTTTGTCACAAAAGCTACATTTCAAATCCTTTAATAGTGGAGCATGTATTTTAAGGTGTTTAGCTTTGACAGTTCTGCTGTGAAACGATTTCGAACAAATGTGACAACGATGAGGCTTCTGCTTGGTATGACGATAGCGGTGTTGTTTGAAAGAAGATTTACTAAGAAATATTTTGTCACAGATGTCACACTTAAATTTTTCTTTTTCAATATTATGTTTTACATTGATGTGGTCGTTTAAATGTCGTTGAAAGGCATATGGTTTATTGCAGTACGAGCATTTGAATGGCTTGATTGCCATGTGTACTGTTTTTACATGACATTTTAAATTTCCACGTGAGGTAAACAAACTACCACAGGTGTCACAATTATACTTCACGCCTAAGTGAAACGTTTGAATATGGTCTTTTAAGACATGGCCATATTTAAATAACTTAGAACAGAATTCACATTTTAGCCGATGCTTTAGATGATGAATTTTGATGTGAATGTTCAAACGTCCCTTTGAAGAAAATATTTTTGAGCAAAGTTCACAGGACACCTTTAGAATAGAGTTGTTGTCAAGTTTGGCAGTGGGTAAATTAGGACATTTGTTTGGCTGGTTGACCTTCATATTGTCCATTATATTGCCAGATGCTTTACCTAAGTAGAGTTTGTCAATTTGTTTTTGAAATAGCAACTGTTAAACGTAATTTATGCTATTCAACATTTAATAGAAATCCAGAAATCGTTTGATCTACAAAGGCTTTACATCAATTTAGACCACAAAACCACCTTACAAATAATACTATAACAATTCCACGTAAATTTTGTTCGTAATTGATAATTTAAAAATACATATATTTTTGAGACTCCGTAATGCTACAAAGTTTTTCACATAATAAAAATAGCAAAGTAAATATGTCACTAGTCCTTTCAAGTAGAGCTAGATACCTACTAATATTTTGGAACTTTACATTATACCTATTTAAACGTGCATTCCTTTTAAGTTCATGTGCATGATATATCACCTGTGTACAAGGTGGTAATATTTACTAGTTTATTGCAGCAATCATGGCATGTCCTATGTACTCTCATGGTTAGAGTTTCATATAGCGTTCAAGTTTAAGGTTTGTGCATTGAAGTAGCGTACATACGAATTGTTAATACAATTTTACAGTAAAAATTGTATAGGCTTAGTACGGCACTTTGTACATACCACATGCATTTTTAAAACATTCTTTAAAAATCCATGCCGTATATTTCGAAATATTTAAAGCAAAGTAAGGAATAATTTGACAGCTTAGTGCCCAAAATTTAATTCTACCTCTTATCCCTAAAGTAGCCCAAATAAATAGTTAGAGTGTACATGATGAAGATCAACACATCTGCAAACAACTATGCATACCTGTACATATGTGTATGTAAGATGGTATCTGTGGCTTCTTTCCACATCCTTGTGGTTCGATCATTTAGGTTAATATCTATGTATTCATGATGGCTACGCATTTAGTCTAAGTGATAATACCTTTGACATTAGAAGAAAATATTGTCATTGTTTGCTTAAGCTTTGGTTGATGGTATGGGAAATTAGATCTTCAATGCTTTAACGCTTCCTCTTGGTGAACTGAAGTTTGGATAGTGCATTTTCCTAAGACCTTACATTTATTCATATTGTTCACTTGTTTTTTTGCATTATAGTTGGGAAAGCAAAAAAAAACATCCACACAGGACACTCTATTCATACAAAATTGGAATTCATGCATCCAAATATGTATGAAAGAAGCATACAATTTGCCATGTTCCAGATGACACATAGCTGCACTATTTTAAAACAGAGAGTATGCTAAAGAATAATGGGATATTGTGCATATCTATTTCACAAAAATCTAATATGCATTGTATTCTTGATCCGTTTTAAGATAGACGTACATACATATGATGTTAGCATAAATTTTACGCTTCAACAATCAGGCTGACTCATCACACATCAGTCAAGCTGATATAATACTTTCATTGTTTCCAAAATCCAATATTGTAATATTACCGTTTGTGGTGTGTATTTATTTAGGTGACTGGCATTTTTGTTCATGCTGTTGACGTGAATATCACAATCAATATAATTCTTGTGTTAGCTTTATATTGAAAACACGCGTAAAGTTCTGACACACATACCGTTTTCCTACATCACGCCATAGTACTAAAATACAGACCATTCCTGTTTTAAACACTAGGCATTCAACAGCTCGCATTCCACAACACAAATAAACTGAAAAATATTCAGTAATAAATGTATACTTAAGTTAAATTTGATCTTAGGTTTTATTATAGTATAACTGTGCCCATATCAATTTTATTTCAATTTACTCTAATTGAACAACGATAAATAGCTTAATCTTTGGATAGTTATCATTATTTTCAATATCATTCTACTTCAAAATCGAAATTTATTTTTGATAAAAATATAAAACTTGACACTACACAAAACGACAATGGGAGCAAAACGAGTAAAGATCCAAGTTAATTTAAACTCCAAGTCTACACACAATAATAAAAAGCAACCGTCAATGTTAGATTTCCAATTAACAGAACACCTATTAGCCCGAGATTCAAAAACGTTATTATCGTACTTACCAGAAGAGGTTTGTTGTAAAATTTACTATCAAATAAGTTTCTATAACCTATTATTAAATTGTATTTTATAAATATTTTCAGGTGTGGGAATTAATCAGTCTAAAACAGCTTAACCAAAAGGAAAATCAAAATTTAATCAACTCTTCAGTCTTTTTTCGTGATCTGCTTTTCGGTAAAAAGGTTCTACTTCTGTACACACCAGTTCTTGAACTTGTTTTTCGAACGGTTCTTTCTGAAACCAATCCCAAGAATGATTCTCACGTGCGAGCTATTGAAGCATATAAAATACAAAAATCATTTCTCCTTACTAATCGCGAAGTGTGTCACGTATGGAAACAAGGAATCAACAAACTAGCATCAAATTGGATACCAAAAGGACGTGAATTGAATTCGAATGGTTTAGTTCACATGCAGTTTTCCCATAACTATACCTTTCACCAAAGTTCGGACATCCAAAATTTCATGACCAAATTTCAACGAAGTTATCCTTTCCGTAATAACCCCTTTATTGGAAGTTATGTTCGTATGTTTTTGGACCTCAATCGAAGAGGTCTATTTGTTGATTATTGCAATTTAATGACCATTCTTCTAAATAAATATAGTAATCATATTCAAAACTGCGAAATATATGTACAGTCTTGTGGATCATGTCCGGCGGAAGTTCACTCAATTATTGTGTATTGGCTTTGTGCTTTGCCTAACTTAGAAACCCTAAAGGTTTCTTATAATGTACAAAATGTACCATCCACACCAGATTTTGATCAGCAATTGCCAAAATGGAAACACTTGAAGAGTCTGATACTTAAGGACTTACCACGTACTTTAGTAGATCTGTTGTTGGCAAATAATGGTCAAGTAACTTCGTTGATGCTACACAGAAGTCAAACAGATGAAATTGACACTCTGTACTTAACTGAACTGATTCAATTAAAAAATCTCGATTTGCTAGAAATCACAATGTGTACATCAAGTGATTACGGTTTTCTGAAAAGAGTTTACTCTCCTTTAAAAACTTTGCGTGTTTACCATCATTTTAAATGGGATGAAATCTTGGATTGGTCTAATATGCTGTCAATCATATCCCGTCAGTTTTGTAAAACTTTAGAAGACGTAACTTTGCATTTTCCAGATCAGTATGAAATATTGAATTGCGAGAAGGCTATGGAATATTCGTTAACAGAACGACT
>JAQFZH010000893.1:0-26229 GCA_034695485.1 Entomobrya nivalis
AAGCAAACAGCAAATGATTGAAAAGCCTCAGTCAGCCTCAGCATTATCTTGGCCACCAAAAGGCAATTCCAACTTAACCAGTTCAACTAATAAAATTCGACTGTAGCAACGGTCGACTGTAGGCATTTCCACTATGTATATTACATTGACCCTAGTAGCACAGTTTAATGCTAAAAAAGAGATTAATGTGCAATATGCAAGAATTTCAGACATTTAGACCTCGGTTTAATGGCCTTATATGTCTTTGACCTTATTCATGATGAACCTGTGTTTGTGCAAGGCCTTACATAGATATTTAAGTCATCCTATCAACTCAGTGTAATAAATAAATCCAGTATAGCTTTGTTTTTCAACAATACCTCATTTTGCAGTTTCAACTCGTTTTATAAATATAAAGCCTAAGTGATATAAAGGTTGTGCTTCTGTGTTTAAACTTAACCTGTTTTCCTAAACACCTAAAAGTATTAAATTTATGGCCGTGTTGATTGAAAAGTCAAACAAAATTAGGCATGTCAAGTTATCAAAATACCTGCTTTCTCCAAAGTACAACTTGATATCACACATACTTTACCAACGTCTCTCGTTTTCCTTACGTTTTTGTGTGGTTTGAGTCTTTACGTCTTTAAATATTTTCTGTTTAAATGAAGTCTCACGTAATAACCTGCTTACTGTGTATATTTTGACTGAGTATCGAAAGATTAACATGATCATCGCTCCGAAAATTCCAATAAGATTGGAAAATATAAATAAAGCTGCTACATCCAATATATTCCAGCGAGTAATCACAAGAAACAAAGATATAGCCAGAGTAGCTGGCCCCATAACCACACAGCCAAGTTGAATAGTATTTTTGTGGTGATCATTGTAAAGCCCACACATTAGCCAAACTTCGCGGTACATTTTATAAATCTGCTCAAAATCCTCTCCCTTTGTTTGGAATACTTTAAAACTTTCGTGTAAACAGTATGTTGATAGGAGCAAGTTTAAGTTTACAGCAATCATCCCAAGATTGCATATAATACGCCATACCAAGAATGTAGCCACAAAGGTAACTATGCGTTTTACAATATCAATGATGATAACAATACTATATAGTTCGTTCCAATACACCCGTAGACCTAAGGGTTCTCCAATGCTGACAGGAAGTACACTGCATGGAGATGTGGGCAAGATAAATGAGCCAATAGGGAATATCCATCCAATTCCGTTAATGCTGTTTACGAGAATATCCATCATCGTCTTGATTAGTTTCGATTTGGAGTAGGTGTTATCTAATTGGGAATGGAATTGGTTTACTTATCTTGTATTTGAGTAGATATGTATATTTTTAATTTCAATTACCTGGATAACGATCTTGGAAACTGATCAGCTCATTGAAAAATCTTGTCATTCCATATGCATGACGAGTATAGCAGATAGAAAAGTGGATATGCAAAACAAAGAAACTGATTACCCACCAATTTAAAATCTGGATTGCCAATGTGGGACTTTCAGCAAAATATTTATACAAAGCGATTAAAGTTGCGAAACTCAAAATCAATGTATGAAACTTCCATTGCCGTCTGCAGTAAGCTGTGTTGGTTTGAAACACAAGTTTTTTACCTGAAGCAAAAGAAAACGGACCGTAGAATGGGATCATATTCAATTTGTTGCTAAGGTCAAATGAGTGCTGGATGCTGTCGACTAACGCTGATCCGGTAAGCATATTTTATGTGTTCTTTTAGGGAACACTGCGTATATTTTGTCAATACTATAAATTTAAAAATTTTGCCCAACAAAATCTAAAGCACGGGTTTGTAAAATGATCTACGTTTTCAAATGTCTTCCATCTAGAGCGATGAATGTTTTGTATGGTTTATATTTCATGAAAATAACACATTATTGATCTAGTAAACATGTAGGAATGGGTTTGAATTACGGGTGTAGTTTAAAAATGCTTCATTAAAATAGCATACATTATTCATTAGCCTTTCACAGACATGTCAGTCTTTCAAAACAACTTAACTATTAAATGGTCTGAAGCAAGGTTTTGATGTTCCTCTATCTACAAGGTAAATCTGTTAACACACATGTTTGAATGAAGTTGAAAATGGAGTTTAACTACGTTATGCACCGGTATTTGACAAAGCGATGTAGTAAAACCATGATATTTATAAAACGGTTCATACAATTAAGTGAAATATTGTTGTTGGTTGTTTACTCTATGTCTAGAATATGTAAGTTATGTATAAAATCTATACATCCCATTCATTATATTTTACTACAAGCAAGACCCAGTTATTTATAGTCCAAATTATTTATCACGGTCGCATTGTAGTCTGACATGTTCTTTTATTGTTGTTTTTCTGTTATTTCCTAGTAGCGAACACAGTGTCGCCTTATCATATTTGCTTGTCGACTAGATTGACTTTTTAATATGTTGTTTTGTTCTTCGCCAATTCTTCTGACGATGACGATAAGAGTTTCCGGATACGAATTCTGGTAAACTTCAACAGTTTACAAGCTGCATGTTTTTATTCGCAATTAGAATTGTTTGAGGGTATTTCATGGCAAGATTTATAGGATCGTAACAATATCCAACGACCTGTTTAGTTAAGATTTCTATCTATCCACATATTGACAAAATTTGTATTCTATTACCATTACCATGAGAGTCACCAATTGCTTAATTGTTTTAGAAGTATGGCTATTCGGTTGTCCTGTCAAACGCTTTACCGTGCTATCTTGCTATTTCACTCTTTTTTACCACGATTATAATTTTACTTACCAGTTATTAGATTTTCTCTACTCGTACTTATTAAATCTTCTCTTGCTTGGATACTTAGGTTTCTTAGTAGTACGACGCTAATATAATCAATATCCATGACAAATTTATTTTGGAACAACAGAAATACAATTGTCTTCAACTTTCTTGTGTACACATGTCTCTTAATCATTATCATCACAATACGTGCTTCACTTACAAACGTTACGCTAGAAAACAATAACGTTGCTTGAAGCCTTTACGAACAAACAATAATACATAGGTTCAAACATTTTAATTAGGTCAATTTTTTTAACAAGGCAACTGAAACTTGTCATTAGTAAAAAAATATTGAATTTGCATAGCCATGTTTTGCAAAGTATTTTTGTAAAACTAAAATAATTTTTGAAAATAAATTTATTTATTACATTAAGCATTTTTGCAACCATTTGATGGGATTCGAATATTTAAATACTTATGTATATATTTTAACAATAACTTTATAACGCAAAGGTATAGGTTTCTTATAGTAAAGCTTATTTGGAGCATAAGGACGTAATCGTGAATATATATATATGTAGTTTTATGTTGTATTGTATCTTGGTATATTATTTATATACACATTATACATAAATTGTAAGAGAATAGCAGTAATATATGCAGTATTAATGGATGGTCCTTGAAACTAGATATAATTGCATGTTGAGCAAATGGTTGTCAACATTTCCTTATCTTTATTTCCTAAACTAGTGTTAAATTCATAGGTACACACTGGAGTATCACAATAATTCACAAGGGGAGTAGTATGTGCACCTATGTAAGTAGAGCTATATATTTTTGAATTGCCTTAATATTCGAGTGACCATTTCCTTAACTAAAAGAAAAAAAACAAATGAATAACCTATGTAAATGTTAAGCTTTAGTGATTCAACGTTTTTCTCTAGACACCTAAAAGTATTAAATTAATAGCAATGTTGATTGAAAAGTCAAGCAATATTAGACAAGTCAAATTATCAAAATAACTGCTTTCTCCAAAATACAACTTGATATCACACATGCTTTTCCAACGTCTCATATTTTCTTTACGCTTTTGCGAGCTTTGCATGTCCTTGAATATTTTCTGTTTAAATGATATCTCTCTCAATGACCTGCTGGTTGTGTATATTTTGACTGAGTACCGAAAGATTAGCATTATCATAGCTCCAAAAATTCCAATTAGGTTGGAAAATATGAATAAAGCTGGTGCACCCAATACATCCCATCGAGTAATCACAAGAAATAGTGATATGGCCAGTGTAGCTGGTCCCATTACAACAAATCCAAGTTGAATAGTATTTTTGTGATGATCATTGTAAAGTCCACACAACAGTCGAACTTCTCGGTACGTTTTACACAATTGTTGAAAGTCAATACCTGATTTTGATTCAAAGTTTTTAAATACTTTGAGACTTTCGTGCAAACAATACGTAGATACCAACAAGCTTAGGTTTACGGCAAGCATACCAAGGTTGCAGATAATTCGCCATACCAGAAATGTAGCCACAAATGTAACTACGCGTTTACCAATATCAATGACTATAGCAAGACTGAATATTTCTGTATAGTACTGATGTAAACTTAATGGTTCTCCAATAATGCTAGCAGGAAGGACACTGCATGGAGATCTGGGTAAGATAAATGAGCCAATAGGAAATATCCATCCGTTTCCGTTCGTGTTGCTTACAAGCGTATCCATCATTGTTTTGATTAGTTTTGATTTGGAGTAGGTGTCATCTAGTTTAAAATAGAGATTTCTTACATGGTTTTACCTGTTTACATGTATATTAATTAAATGTGTTTTTGAAAATTTTAATCACCTGGATAACGATTTTGGAAACTGATCATCTCATTGAAAAAGTTTGTCATTCCATATGCGTGACGGGGATAGCAGAGTGAAAAGTGGATGTGCAGAACAAAGAAACCGATTTTCCATCCGTTTAATACCTTGTTCGCCAATGAGGAACTTTCAGCCAAATACTTATAGAAAGCAATGAATGTTGCCAAAGTTAAGATTATTGTGTGGAATTTCCATTGCCATGAGACGTATGCTTTGTTTGTTTGAAATACAACTTTTGTGCCTGCAGCAAAAGAAAAGGGACAAGAGAAAGGGACCAAATTCAATCTATTGATTAGGTCAAATGAGTGCTTGATGCTGTCTAGTAAAGCTGATCCGGTTAGCATGTTGGTGTCTGGAAATTTTTGTGTAAATTTCTCAGTTTTCTAAATCAAATTTGAAAAAATGAAATCAAAACGGTAACTTTGAAATATATAGGATCAAATTTCAACGTTTTTAACCAAATGTTTTTCAATGCTTATGATTTTAGATGAGTGTTGCAGAATAAAATCTTCCAGCTCTATTTATACTGCAAGAAAGTAGTATATTAATAGCAAACTAGCTGTAATCGGTTTGAAAAACGCACATCGTTTAAAATATCGTTTATGGTAGGTTTATTTTTTAATTTATTAAACAAAACATTGGTAGGTAATTGGGAGTGTGCTGTAGGTATCTATTCTCCAATTAAGTCAATTTTACCCTAATGCATGAAAAAAGCTTTCGCTTACCTTTGCTAGTTTATTAATGAAATATTTCTTCTTGCTTTAAAGCCCGTGACGAAAACCGACAATTAAAATTTGGTTCATGAGCTAACTATAAGAATGGTGGAGGGACACATGTTTTACCGTTTGATTATAGATGACAGGCAGTTAGCTTTTGTGGGAAAGGGTCTAAAGAGATGATTGTATACTCATAGCAATATATAATTATATACCAATGTTGTATTAAAACTTTACTATAATATGCCAATCACACTGTTGTATTTAGCATTCTTCAACAACTTCGTTTATCATTAGTTTAAAATTGACTTGTGTAGACTCTTTACATTTATAATTTTACTATGACTTTAATTAAAACCCAAGGTTATAAACATTAGCTTTTTAGTTAATTGATGATTTACTGTTAAGTGGCCGCTACAAAATTAATTGCGTGTTCCATTTTAAACTCAATAAGTGGGAAATGTGACAAAGGTAAAATCATGGCGTGCAAAAGCAAGAGCTTAATTTGATAGGAAGCACAGTATAATCAGGTAAAAAGAACATGTGGGACTTTCTTAAAAATTCATATGACAGCGTTTATCGTTTTAAATTTTAAAACTTAGCTGCGGACTTTGTCCCAACAAGGTACATAGTACAAACTACAACTTCTAATTATAGAAGTAATCAAAATGTCAGATAAGCACCGTGCGTGCCCAGGTTCAGCTTTTTGAATATTTTACCGCTTTGTCCAGAAATTTTACTGAAACCATATGTTTGTACATAAACGCAATATCGAAGTGGCGAGTTAAAGTTATTTTTTTTAAATGTGTAAATCTTTTTTTGTAAAAATAAAGTAAATCAAAAAGGAAATTCATTCAAAAGCATTGCACATGTGACACATTGATTATATTAATTTTTATTTTAATATAATTAAGTAAACTGTAAACTGATCCTTAATCACGGAATATTTCATTTTTAATTCAAAATTCAAAAATTCGAGGTGAAATACAAAACGAACAGACAAACACGTTTTTAGTAACAAATACTTCATAAGCCAATGTATGCGATCAATTTTTATACAAAGCGATAAAATGTGTTAGAAAGCTGAAATAGTATGCACACTATTTATCACACAGTTAGATTATACCAGTTATGAAAAGTTGGATTTTTTCTTGAACCTGGTTCAGGGCAAAGTTCAAAGTCACGTTTAAAAAAATCAATGGTAAACGTAGTTTCGTGACGAAAATCGCCCATGTAGTTTTGCTTCATTATTGTTGTCGCTGCTAAATTAGTAACTTAATTACAATTCATCTAAAAATTTCTACGAACCATACCTTTAATGATGAATTCGAATTATTCAGTAGGGAATACTTATCCGTAAAACATTTAGCAATTAATTGCTATTTTAACTGACCTTCGTTTTTTATCAAATTAAAGATAGAGAATCTAAACTTGAGTTTACTCATCCCTAGTTAGTAAATTTTAATAAAGATTTTGTGTGACGCAAACCGCTTAAACTATAGAATTGATCACACACTTTACATGAGATTAATGGAGAAATACTTGTTAAGTATTTTAGGTTACCTGGCATACAAGAACAGAATCAGTGAGTTTTTAAAGTAAGTTTTCTGCAAGAATGTAAAACCAAATCTTATTAAATTCAATTTGTCTACTAACTTAACTCGATTCAGTTCGGTATAGAATCATTGTTAATAAGCTTCAAGCGAACTTTTAAAATATATTAGTGTAATTATTTAATGGTAAGATCAAACACAATCTGCAAAATCGTATGCTGTTTTAAAGCTTGCAATGTCTTGGGTAATAAGCAAAAAAATTGTGACTTTCTTCTCGAAATACATAAACAGCATCTTTTTCCTTAACTCCCAAGATGTAACGCCATTGTTTTATGTAGAACACAGTTCAGTTTGTGGAAAGTTGGGTACACCGTTTGTGAATAGTAAAGTGGCAAACAATTATTTTAGAAACTTTGGTCGTTAAATAATCCATTCAAATCAAAAAAATTAAAGCGTAGTTCTTTGAAGTACAGATAATTGCAACTGTGTCAACCGTTAAATTTATGCGTTACTGAAAGGCATTTGAAAGGTGAGCTATTAAGTAAAAAAGTTTAAACGGAAAAAAATATGACTGCTTTTATTTAGAAATTTCTATTAGAAAAAAATTATTTTATTTAATGTTAGGGGTACTTTTATTGTACTTCTTTTGTTTGTATATTTTAGTTGGTACTTTTAACGCATAAAGCTTTACTCAAATATTCTAATATTGTACTATTACCTAATTCATGAATCCTAGTTGAGCTACAGTGAAACTTAAGCGCACAATTACTACATTTTATCAAAAATAAATGCGATATACTCCAAAAAATTAAATTGGTTAGAATATCCAACATTCTAATAATCTTTTTTGTTACCATCTTTAAATAGATCAACTTTTGCATTATCGTACAACTAACATTATATATTTGCATAATAAAAAATTCAAAATAAAGTAAAGGCTTACTTTGACATTATCAATCAGTGCAAACCCTGCATACAAACCAATTAGTTAGACTTATCCCAGCAAAAACTAAAAGCACGATTTAATATTCCATACTAGAAGGTATAAACTACAACAGCATACTTTACTTCTTCGGCACTTAAGATCATAATAGACCTTAAAATCATTTGCAAAAGTATTCAAAGAGATTTCAGTATTACTAAAATTTTGAATGAATGTTTAATTTTTATTGGAACACAGTAGTAATAAAAGTATAAAAGACACTTGAATTTTCTTGCTGATCAAATTAGCCAAAATTTAAAACAACCTGTTATGTAGCATTAACAATTTGTAAATAAATTTTCCTAACATTCATCACTTGATAGGTTAGTTTGTGATTGTTTGTATCATTTATTTCGTGTGTCTGCCGTACAAAAACTGGAAAGATGCGAGGGTTTGCCATAACTCATATAATATGTCGTAAGATCTTGCAATTGCGGAACTACATAAATACCTGCAAGTTAAATTTAAAGTTAATAAATAACGGCCTTACAAACTAAAATATGTAGTCGTGAATACTTGCGCGACTATAATTTGAGTAAAATAACCCCAAAATGATTTTAAACTACAGCAAAAGTGTATAATAGAAAAAACAGAGAGACTCCATACGTTTTAGATTGAACTCTTATCTTATTTCTACCCATGTAAAGTTCTTACATTGCAATAATTGCTGATGACAGTGATGTGGTAAATTATTGCTCGAAATGTGCAACTGGGATCCCCAGACTGTATTTTCTGACCGCATGTTTTCAAAGAGGGTTTTACTCAGCCCAATGTGCAAATAAATTTGACGGATGTAACGTATTCAAACACAATGCACATGAAGTCAGACGTTTAACGATATGCCATGTGAAGAACTAGTTAAAATTTACCCGTGGTATGCAAATTGATATGTATGTATAGTCCGTTTTTAAATCGATGAGTGTAATTATGTCAATTATCTCCTGAAAATGTCACGTAGTATTCGGCGATATAATTGCTACTGCAAAATTACTACATACTTCTACTTTGATTGTGACCCCCTGCCGCTCACTTAATATACAAAAGTAGATTCTACCCTATTTACAGGGCCCAATTATAAGATCCTTGGGCGGCTTCGAATTGAAGGGACGACTACACTTATTTTCTTATCAACTGGGCGCGATATACACGTGTAGTAATAAGATGCTAGTTTATAGAGCCCTAATAATAGTGCAGAGGTTGACATGCGTTTAGCCTTAAATAATTTAAATGCTTCGAGTTAGTGTGAAACATGCTACTTCGCAAAGACAGCTAATTGCTCAGTCAACGTCAAAGCTATAATTATACACCGATATCTCACGAATATTTTTACAGGTTCCATTTTGCGTTTTTTTTTGCGTGTCTCTGTATAATTTCGTCAAAACCAAGGTTAAATTGGAAAGGGAATCGTTGAATGGGGCGTATAAATAAAAGACAGCTGACAAATATATGTTAAAGTAGAGCAAAAATAATGAGCCGAAATTTAACACGTGTGACCTTTTTGTTAAAGATTTACCTTTATATTCAAAAGCATAATGTCAAGTTTTAGCCAAAAATTTCAACTGAAGTATAATTCGCTGCAAGATAAAACTTTAGTACTCTATTAAGTTTGTCTTGATTTCAGGATCTAATTTATTCAAAATGTAGGAACAAAATCGAAATATTAGGAAGATGCTTCACAAATAAAAGTAAACTAGGTATTAGATTGTGTATCTAACATTCTATTTAAATATTGAAATACTATTGCTGCTGAGGGAAAGTTCCAGACATTCGTAAACATTTCTCTGAGTTGACACTATGACATGTTTGAGAGACGTCTTTAACAAACCACCCACATGTATAGTTTAAAATTCCAAATAGGCAGATCAATGCTAACCAACAAATTTACCTATACGTAATAAGAACTCGTAAATAATAATGTGTGTCTAGGTCCAATTTAACTGAAATAGTTCATGTCTTTGATGTGTTAGGTTCTGAGGTAATTGGCACAAAAACTAAACAGAGTAAATAGTCAAATATACATCAAGTCAGGCTTCTATTTTACACCCGTTATGTAAGAACCAGTTTAACAAAAGTTTCACAACTGTGATTATATCATGTTATTGCATAAAAATCCAGTTAAAACCAAATTACCACCTAGCGGCTTATTTAGGAACATTATATATGCTAGAAAGTTTTCTAGATATTTGAACCGTGGTTTTCTGGGCCTGTGGTCGCTAACCTGGAAATTATGTATACATTCCTAAGCAACATTTCCGGATGATTTCTTATGGAAAAATAATTTATGAATTTCATAAGTTTGCTTGAACTCTAACAAATATATGAATATATTAGTATTGTTGGTTTTCTTGGCATGTACATAAAGTGGGATGAACATTTCAAGGATTATGTGCAATTCTACAAACATAAATGTTTTAAAGAGATTTAAAAAATTGCATTCATATTTTTCACGTGAAAAAATCATCATTTTCAAAATTAAAAGTGCTATTAATATATATATACAAAAAATGGGGTTACAATGGACCATGCTTTAAACAAGCAAGTATTATAATGCCTGAAGTTTAATTTTACAATGTAGCAAAACTTTAATAACAAATAAGATCGACAACTGGTACATATTTACTTTAAAATCGAAAATATAAAAGAATCATCGACTCGGCGTGTCGACTCGACCCTTCTGTGTTTTACTAGTTGAGTAAAAAATATTTTATAGGCCACCGTGCTTTTCTGAAACCCAGTTAACAAGAGTATCACATTTTTATCCCATCACATTAATTGATTACTTTCGAAATTTTCATTTGAATCCATCTTCACATGATTAATCCACATAAAATGTTTCATTTTGGACAAAAGTACTTATGTATACATTTAGTATTAATACGTGTTTTGTTATTTTGTAAAGGTTGTTTCTGATGACGTGCCAAGAGTCTAGTTAACACGATTTACCACGACGACAAAATGCAAAATAAATTGTTCTTGAAATATTCCAACATTGAAAATTATTTATATTGGTGAGATTTTTTTGTGCTCTGTGAACTCCTAAACAGAAAAAGAAACCTCGTATAATTCAATATACATAAATTAAATTCCCATGCTTTTAATCCTCCACTTATAAGGACAGTTAGGGTTTTTCTTAGGACAAAAGCCAACTTATATTTCAAACCTTTAATATCTTTTTTAAATAATGTTTAATGGCTTTACTCTTACACGCAACAAAAAAACGTTCCCACCAACTTAATACAATTCAACTACGCACGAATTTATCATGAGCTGATACCTAGTATATAAAGACAAACTTGATAACCTCTGACGATATATTTTACATTCTTTCGTCTTAAAATTAAAATAGGTACTTGGTTTTTTACAGGATTCATTAAAGTAGTATTAAGAGTTTATAGGTTTGTTTGATCTTGGTCTACCCAAATACATTTTGAAACAATATTGACACGCACAAAAGCAAGTTTATTCATTATAAAACCCTGAACTGGCTCATGCGTCAATCAAGTCATTACTGCATACTAATAAATAATGCAAGTAATAATAAAAAAAAAATCCATAAAAAGACAACGTCAAAAACAGCACGCCACAGTTTGGTTGCTAACGTATTGCAAAGTAAGAAGTCTGCAAGGCTCATTTTAAAAACTAAATTATCATATTCCGTATTTTAAAACTAGAATAAAAAGTGCTCCTGTATTTTCGTTTAAAATTAACGTATTTTTAAAATCACCTAATTATGCATCGTCACCTGTCCAAGAACTCGTTGCCATTATTTTCATACCACAGAAAACTATTTTTTAAAGGCCTTCAAACATTAAGCCATAAAAGAAACGTGCAAAGTTTCCCGTCAAGCCTGGGGACTACCATTCCCGATTTTAGGATTGAGCCATTTGTCCATCAAATCAGTAAACCAGACTTCAATTTGGATACACTTGGAACATCTAGGCATAAAATCGAAGTGGATGGGAAGATGATTAATTGGGACGTAGTTGGAAATGGAGAGCATGTTTTGTTATTGCTTCCCGGTACATTAGGTAAAGTATCTAAATTTTTATTTAAAAATATTTATGCATTTTCTTGGAATTTGTGGTTCTGTTTACAGGAACGATTCAAAGTGACTTTGGACCAGTAATTTCCAAAATGGATAAACAGAAGTATACCCTTGTTTCTTGGGACCCACCAGGTTTGTTCAATGAAAGGTTAGAATTCATTTATTATAGCTTGCAAATGCCCAATCCTTTTTATTGCTATAGGTTATGGAAGGAGCCAACCTCCGTCTCGGGATTTTTCTGGAGTTTTCCCAAGAACAGATGCACATATTGTTGTTAAGCTTATGGAAAAACTTGGCTTTGATAAATTTTCTATTATGGGATGGAGTACTGGAGGAACTAGTGGAATCCATATTGCGGCTGATTATCCATCAAAAGTTAATGGATTAGTAACAATGGGTGCCCTAGCTTTTGCAGATTTACGTGTAGTGAATCTTACTAAAAGTAGGTTTTTGCTTTTCGTAAATTTAAGACAAATTTTGTTGTGTGTATTTTAAATGCTTCTTTTTTAATGTTGATGTAGATTTATTAGATTTTGACAATTGGAACCCAAAACAATTAGCATCTCTATTGACCGTGTATGATAGGAAATACCTTTTGCAAATGATTCAGGGCTGGCACAATAGCGTTTGCGATATGCACTTCCGCAACGTTCACGCTCCTATTAAAGAAAGTGTACCTAAAGTAAAATGTCCAACTTTGATATTTCATGGTGGTCATGACCCTGTGTCCGGAATCGAACAAGCTGAGTTTCTAAAACATCATATTCCAAATTCAAAGTAAGTTTTATATCAAATATCTTGTTACATATACAATATAATTGCAATGACAGTTTAATACATTTTTAATCCTTTCCATTAGATTGTATATTATGCCTAAGGGGGCACATAATTTACATTTGCGGTACACAGATGAATTCTTGGATACAGCAACGCGATTTCTCGAGTCATAACATTGCACTGCTTCATTTACGAATAATTTGAAGGAGACAAAATAATATTCCCTCGAGGAATATAAAAAGATTAAACAAATATTGGAGATATAAATAATCTGTACATAAGTAAATCATAGGAGATAATTTTATATTAATTTTTTTTTCATGTAATTTACTTAGAATTACTTAATATACATAGATAAGTGCTCAAAAGTGTACATTTCAAGCCAAATACTTTGAGTTATTCAAAATATTGTTTTATGGTTTTAAGGTTTTTGACGAATTAGAAAATAGAACTCCACTGTAATTTTTTACTTTTGTAAGTGCTCAGCTATTGATAGCTCGACCCATACAAATGCAGCAATATTTGATAAATAATTAATTTTATGGTTTTATTTAAAAAGAAGTCAAACAGATTTTCTGCATTTTTATTATAGTATATTATGTATTAGTTAAGAACACTCATATTTAACAAACCAGCAACAAAGTACAACACAGAACTACTTAATGCTTATATTAGACTTTTAAAATAGTAATAGCAAATACACAATTGTTGGTCATTAGTTACTTCTCTAAACTAGCTGTACATTTGTTAGGCGTTTATGCATACCTATGCCTAACAAAAAAATGATATACAATCTGAAATCTTAATACTACTTTATTTCCAACCAAAATCACATTTCTTAAAAGCATTCTGTAATTTTCACCCACAAATATCATTACTCCGAAAGCTATGCCAACTCCAAAAATAAAAAACACAACTACTATATTTCCATTCATGTCCGAGGGCCTCGTTTTAATTGTTCCGTCTCCAAGAAAGCCACCTTTGATCCTGGTCATAAACTCAACAAGCATTTTCGTCCACCAGTCCCACAACCCAGCAGCATATAAACCATGCATTCTCCTTAGCACTTGTATTTTAACACGTCGGAAAAATACTAAACCAACTGAAGCCGAAATATTTAAATCGTTCCCAAGAAACGCACTAAACGTATTACGCTTGAGATCGTAGTACAATTCGTTTGCTTCAAAATCTGGTAACAGAACTGCCGTTTTATTACAACTTCCCAACGTTTTAGAAGTTATTTTATTGTAATCCATAAGCCTCTCAAACCAATCAGGAAATAAATTGGTAAGATTTAACATTTTTTGCGTGTAATATGTTGCCTTTGGAGCTTCGAATAATAATTCTCGCCAATTAAAAGACGACGGTATTGTATAAATAAATAATTCGCTTTTAAAAAGGTTTGATATTAAATGCTGCGAAAAGTTTCCCTTTGGTCTTAAAATACTAATAAAGCTCCAAAATAATGGTTTGAAGCTAACCCAATCAAACTCATGAAGATTAGCGGCATAACCATATGTTCCACGAGTGTATATTTTAAACTGGTTTGATTGCAAGCTTTCAAAAGTATCGAATGGTATTTCCTCCCGTGGTAAAGTTATTGTCGTAATATTTTCGTTACGAAAGAGGTTACTCAGCACAATTGAGCAAAGGAGAACAACGCCAAGTAGTATACGATTTGACCACGATGCATCAATTAGGTAAGTATTTATGGGATCTCCCTGTTCAACCCACATTTTCATTACGTCAAGCCATGGCAACTTATGAGCAGGTCTAATTGTGCTCTGTGTCGTTGAATATATTTCAGATTCATAAAAGTTTAACATATGCTTTGCTAAATAGCTTACGATTACTGTGGTCATAGCCACGCCTATCCAAATGTACAAATCGAAAACGGACACCAATTCAATAAAAGCCTCACTAAGCCCAGTCACCGATGTATTTCCACAACCCACAAATTTCAGTTGGGTTGGATGAAACCTGAACTGAAATTGGTCAAATCTGCCTGCTGGATTTAGATAAAAAGCGGGATAAAGTTCACTACTTTTGTATTGGGAAGTCCCACAGGCAGTATATTTACTGGGGAATACGTATCCAAAAAGGAGATTAATATGTCTGCTATGAGAAAAGTTGGATAAGGCGAACGATAACAAAGCCATTTCAGCTGTTTTCCTCATATAATCCACATCCAATTTCCCAGATCTTAATCCAAAATTAAGAAACATGTCGTATTCGTTTTTTCCTTCAACCTGTTCGAGTACATCAGTAAACGTTGGATACATCATAGTTCCCCAAAGCGTTTTCTTGTAATGTATTTTATTCCCTGTTGCTATTTTATTTGAGAGAACGTCATAGGACGATAACTTGCCTAAGAAGACAAACCCAAAAACGCCACATTCTGTGCAGTCACGGCAAGCCCAAATGTATTCAAATTGTTCGAATACACGAATCAACATTTCTCTGTTCGTCTGGGTAAATGCGTAAGGGGATTTCAGATTTCCGTCTCGAAAAATAGTTAATGAATTGGCCAATGCAGTAAATGTGTGTTCAAGTTGTGGATTTTTGTCAAGTACGAGAACATCAAATTGCGCTCGAGATACTGACAAAAGCTGTACAATTTGCGAAAAGTTGGGATGGAATTCGATTTGATTATTTTCGGGAAGTTTCGCGGGTATATGATACATAAAGTGTTTAAATGAACTAGGAATATTAAAGACATTAAGATTGCGCAGCTTGTTATCCTGGTCAAAATAAGTGGACTCTTCAAGTACACTTGGGGGATTCAAATATATATGTGCCTCACACGTCCACGGTTTCATAACACTACTTTTATCCCAGAATGGAAAGTCTAAGCAACGTTGTTCATGATTTATGTTGTAGCAGTGTGAAATGTTGTATGAGTCGTTTTTTGGAAACATTTCAGCTGGGAAAATACTTACTTGAGTTTCATATTCTATGTCGTGTTTTTTGTACTCGAGCTTGTATTTAACCTTAACTACAAGGTACCGTGATATCACCATTGGTGTAACGACATTGTTGTTGGGTTCCAAATCATAGTTTCTGTAATTGATTAGATGCAGAAAGCATGTTGAAAAAAGAGTTTGGTATGCTTCTAAACTTACTTGTTGAGCTTTGTACAATTTTGAGATATTAGTTCCAATCCTGTTTAGTTCTGTAATTTTTGCGGATCTTTGCGCCAAGTTGAAAGTAATACAAGCGTAGAGGAACAGGTGAAAAATAAAAAGGGAATTTTTGTAGTCCAGCATACTGTATATTATTGAATGTATACAAAAATAATTGTTTTATCAGACGACTTGCTTAACCGCTAGTGGTTTTTATAGCTCATTGTATTTTTTTGGATTGAAAGTTAAGTTATCGTTAATTTACAACTGATGATAAATGTATGTTTCTGAAGCTAACAATAATTTCCGAAACGATGTATCGTATTCCTGAACTAATTCTGAATATGTAACTTTTGGGCTGAGTATTTAAGTAGCTGAAGTACCTATGGCGCAGGTTTCTATCTAAGTCAGGGTTTATGATAGACAATACAAATGTCAGTTGTTATAAAAGCTAGGTACTACTTCATGTAACATTTAATATACTCAAAAGAATTAAAAATTCAAGCTTGGTTAACCTATTATTTTATAAGCTTACTTACGTGAGGCTATGACATAAAATATTGACATCGAATTAATGCTTTTTTTAATCTGTTATGCTTCAATGCTGTCTCCATTCCGCATGGTCAGTATCGGGTACTTACACAACGTCTTTATTAATTACTTAAGTAGAAGATAACCCAAATGTATGGCCTAAGACAATGTCGTGATATAAGAAAGGAGTGCTTGAAAAGCATTAAAGTACGAGTAGCTCGTCGTGATGGAATAAAAATATGCTGATGAATAGCATCTCGAAACATTAAATCGGAAGATATCTAAATGATTTATTTACGTGAACACACTACAAGTATATTTGCAGCAATTTTGTTAATTGTAAGTTTAGCTGTCCAAATATTTGTACATCTACTTAAAATTAATGATATACGTTATTCCCATGCTTACTGTTTAGTCATGTCATATGATGGCAGAATCTTTTATACCCAACTTCAAACTTCAATTTTTTTTGAAGGCCCTGCCGTAGCAGATGTAGATTTAGATAATGTTATTTGAATTTAAAAGATAATTTCCATTGGAAAATCCGCAGTCCAAATTTATGTCCCTTTCGTTCAGCCTATAATGTCGATATATTGCATGTTACAGGTAACTCCTTCTACTCGGCATGTAGAGCGATAACATGTTAGTAGTTTAATTTTCATAATTAAATGGGCCAGGTCAGTTTTTTATCACGTACCGAAGCGTCTAAACAAATTACGTGAACAGATGTATTGATACTCTATTGCCACGCTGTGTCTTGATATTACTTGAGGTATTAGACAACATAAAAAAGGGTTTTAGATGAAGCATCCTTTTGTTTTCTATATGTTATAGGAGGAGCCAACCCTCATTTTGTGATTTTTCTGGAGTTTTTTAAAAAGCAGATGAAAATATTGGTGTTATACCTATGGAAAAACTTGGCTTTGATATTTTTTACTATGGGATGGCGTTCTGGAGGAACTAGTCAAATCCATATTGCTGCTGATTATCCATTAAGGGTTCATCGCCTGGAAACAAAGGGTGCCGTAGCTTTTGCAGATTAACCTGTGGTGAATATTACTAAACGTAGGTTTTTGTCTATCATAAATTTGAAACAAAGTTTGTTATATGCATTCTGATTTTTTTTAAATGTTTGTTTAGGTTTATTAGATTTTGACAATTGGAACCCTAAACAATTAGAATCGCTATTGACCGTGTATGGTAGGAAATACCTTTTGCAAATGATTCAGGGCTGGCACAATAGCGTTTGCGATATACATTTCCACAACGCTCATGTCCCTATTAAAGAAAGTGTACCTTAAGTAAAATGTCCAACTTTAATATTTCATGGTGGCCAGGATCGTGTGTCGGGAATTGAACAAGCTGAGTTTCTAAAAAAATATATTCCAAAATCCAGGTACGTTCAACACCAAAAATATAATCCTATAGTTCATCTAGGATTACGTAAAGAAAGGGCGGCGGCTAAGCATCATATACCACCATACATTGTATGTATTTTGGTGTATGATGCTTAGCCGCCGCCTTTTCTCTACGTAATCCTGGATAAAGTATACATATGTACTTTAGAAGTGATCGTTTAATAAAAATGTTCCGCACTCAACAATTGAACTTTTTTTAGCTAAACATTTAAACGAATTCTTTTAAGTCGTTTACTATTTGTTGGATTGTTACTATTATTATTTATAAATCTAGTAGGTCTTCATTTCAGTTCGATGCTTCCTCCTATTCATCCCAATATACTTTCTTGTAAAAACCTGCATAGCTAAAGAAGTTATACGTGTTTGCACCATTTCCTTTGCGCAAAACACACTACCCAACCAATTATATAATATATCAAAGATATTGATATGCATATACCGTATACCATCCAAATAACATTCAGATCGTCTAGTTTTGCTGATTTAACACGATCCGTTTCAATAATTTGCGTGTGTTCTATGCCCGAGAAAATATTGAAGCCCGGTAATACCTTACTTTATACGACATGGAGCATATGTTTACACCTTTTAGTTAGAAAAACGTTTCAACAGCACACAAAAGCATTTTGCTCATATTTTGCAGAATTTTACCAAGGCACTTTCGTCTATCTGTAATGTAGGGTATACAGCAATGTAACAAATTTTAAAGGAATTTGGTTTATTGCTGAATATTTCATTAGTATGGCTAGTGTCAGTAAGTTGGATTATATCCTGGTATATATCAACAAAGAAAATAGTACCTTGTAGTTTTGAGTATTAAATATTCCAGTTATATTTCAAAATGCAGCAATGCAAAATATGTGAAAATTGCTTTACTTCAACCTTATAAACCACATGAAAACTCATACTCATATAATTTCATTGAGTATTCATCTGACAACGCACACAAAAGAGCGTAATTTCGAATGTATATTTTGCAATAAAACTTTTGCCCGAAAAACCTATTTGGAACATCATATCCAGGAGCATACAATCGAAACACCATATCCGTGCAAAGTATGTGGTGAGCTATCTGGAACATCACGGCGTCGAACATACCATGATTTAATGCATTCAAAGCCAAAGCAGTTTATTTGCAACATTTGTAATAAGATCTTTCGTAGAAAGGGTGATTTGACTGTACACACAAGGGTTCATACGGGAGAAAAACCATACAAGTGTTATCTATGTTCTAAATCCATTCCCACTAGGATTAGTGTACAAGTACATTTGAAAACACATGCGCTGGAGAAAGCCTACAAGTGCGAGTAATGTTTCCGAACATTTACCTTGAATTATAGTTTGCAACATCACAGCTGTCGACCAATACAAGAAAGAAAGTACAAATGTGAGGAATGCGACAATACATACGTCACATCAATGGCCAAGATCATGTGAGGTATTTTCATCGCAAATTTTTTGAAGTTCTCACATTTGTTTTGTCAAGCTAAGAAACGCATTCCGTATAATTGAAAATTAGCCGAGATCTGCGCGTAGCGCAGATCGAAGGATAATTGTAATTATCCTTAGGTATCTGGACACCGGAAGGTATCCATCATATACCGAACATACAGTGTAGTTTATACTCTATGACTCTCATCTTAACCCGTCTTATACCAAAAAATGGCATAAAAAACAAAAACACGTCCGCATTGGCTGCTCTCTGCTTGAAATGCCTGCTCAGCAAACCACTCAGCTTCATTGTCCAAAAAATACAATGCATGCAATTATGGGAGGGATATTAATTAAGGGTAGGGTTGTGGATACCTTCCGGTGTCCAGATACCTAAGGATAATTACAATTATCCTTCGATCTGCGCTACGCGCAGATCTCGGCTAATTTTCAATTAATCCTACAGTATCTTACCACCGTTCGGTATCCATCATATACCGAACATACAGTGTAGTTCTCCAAAAACAAGCATGCATTGTTAAAATAACTTAAAGAAACACAAGATAATGTGGTTAGTTTCCTTTATTAATATACAATAATCAATTCATGTATAACATCAATAGTCAATTAGGGAGCACAGACCACATCTTTATCGTGTCCGATTTAATTAAAAACTTCTTAAAAGCAGTACAATAATCATATCAATTCGAATTTAAAACAGCGTTCGAAAATTCATTTTTATTTATAATGGGTCTATTATAAAATCTTGCAAACACCGATGATCGACTAGACCAACCTGCACACTTAAAAACAGAATCTAATGAAACGCCTAATGAAGAGGCCTTTGATGTGCTAGCGTGCCTAAAGCTGTGTGAAGAAAACATGTTTGTATCTATACCCGCTAATGAAAGAATTTCTTTTGCCCATTTACTGATCGTTTGAACTGATGCCCTATTATGTGGGGACTTTGATTGAACAAATAAGTAATCACATTTCCTTAAATCTTTAGTTATTTCAATATATCTACGCAAAGATGTAATAACGCATAACTTTTTATTTGAAAACCTTTGAAAATGAATGGCCTGGCCACTTTGAGATTTCGTATGTTTTAACCTATTTGTTACATTAATTGTACAGCTATTTCCCGCAAAACAAATTTCATTTAACTGAATGTTATGTAGCGTCTGCACTCGTTGACCTGATCCTAACAGCATGAGTGCCACAAGTTTTTTACTCATGTCTCTAACTGAAAGAGATTCATTATCCTTAAGAGACTGTAAATAATCTAATACTTCCTGTGGGTCCCATGTTACACTATATTTGGCTTTTGCAGGTCGAACTCTAGATATACCTTTCATAAAACGCGTTACTACTGGGTGAGATCCCAAAGAAAAATCATCTACTCTACCCAAAACTGTAGACAAAGCAGATCTAGCAGAGTTTATGGAAACATAACCTAGTCCATTATTATACAAATAATATAAAAATTCTAAAATTATAGTTATATTAGGTTTCCACGGATTGTGGTTTATAAAGTTGATTTTACAAAAATTAATGTATTTACGTAAGACACAATCGTATTGTTTCCAGGTTTTTTCAGAACACGATGAATATAAAATTTCTTTTATTCCTTTACTCATACTGCTTTCTTCCCCGAGACCAAAGCTGCTACTAAAGAGAGCGAATTTTGCAGTGGATGTTTCCTGCAAGAAAAAGGAAAAGAAAGCTTGAATGTTCCTTTGCCTAAAATAAAGAATTTGATTGTTAGCTTTTGCAGTAAAGGGTACCAAGCTTGACTTGGCCAACAAGGAACAATAAGAATTCCAAAACCTTCATCGTCTACTATTTTTTTTATTACACGAGCAACCAAAGAGAAAGGAGGAAAAGCATAGAAAAATTCACTCCATTTTAAAGAGAAAGCATCTACAAAACAACATGCTGGGTCGGGAAACCATGAAACGTACCGTGGACACTTCTTTGTTAAATAAGATGCAAATAAATCGATACTTGGAATTCCTAATGAAATTTTGATTCTGTCAAAAGAAGCAGAATCGATACTAAAATCAGTCTCATTTGCTTAACTTCTGGAAGCCTTGTCAGCCTCAACATTGCAACTAGTATGTATGTATGTAGCCTTTATTCTTAAATTTCGAGCATGACACCATTCCCAAATCTGTCGTGCTTTTGCATGATTGATTGAAGAACGGCAACCTCCATACTTATTTATATACGCAATTGCAGTAGTACTATCTACTCGTAACAAAATGGTTACATCTTTCTTTTCCCTGAAAAAAGTCATTAGACTATATAATATGGCCAAAATTTCTAAAGTGTTAATGTGGAATTGGCATTCCTGTAATGTCCAACTACCTTTGGCACTGAGACCATTATAATAACAACCCCAGCCTGTTAATGAACTATCCGTGGACATTTCGTAATCATAATGATCGCTTATCATACGGTTAGTAGGATTATTAAGAGCTTTTAGCCACCATTCTAAATCTTGCTTGGCTTGAAGTGAAAGCATACAATTACCATCGTAATCTGAAAATGTTAATGCGGTTTGCTTATTACACTCCAGCTCTCTTGTATATAAAAGTGAATATGGAACTGCAGGAGTGGCTGCTATCAAATTTCCTATTAGTTTAGCCAAGTCTAATGTTTTTACGTTATTGATGCGATACAATGAATGAATCATTTGTTTAATTTGATCGACTTTTCTTTGCGGAAGGGAAATGGTCCTTTCAACAGTATTAAAAGTAAATCCGAGATACTCAATAACCTGACTTGGACTACTTGAAGATTTTTTCTCATTAATTTTCCATCCCAACTTTGTCAGGAGCATTTTAGTTTCTCTCATATTAATTTCACATTCCTGACAGGTCTGTCCCATCAAGAGAAAGTCATCTAAATAAATCACTGATCTATGTCCTTCTAATCTTAATTTTGCAGCTATTGGCCGTAAAAGTTTTGTAAAAATTCTTGGGGCTGAAGATAAGCCAAATGGTAAGCAGTTAAATTGATAAAGTACCCCTTTGTGTTTAAACCTTAAAAATTTACGATGATCTGTTGAGATCGGTATTAAATAATATGCGTCCTTTAAGTCAATTTTAGCTACGTAGTCACTAGTGTTAATTAATCTTTGAGCTGTCCTGTGATCTTCCATTTTAAATTTAGGACTACTGACAAATTCATTTAAATTTTTTAGGTTTAGGATAAATCTACCTGTCCCATCTGGTTTGGGCACAATAAAAATAGACGATATAAATTGATTTTCACAATCTTGTACAGCTGAAATAGCTTGTATTTTTAGCAATTTAACAATACACTGTGCGATTTGACTATTTTCTACTTCTGAAAAATTTGACGATGAAGGTTCTTGCCTTTGATTAGGTATAGTAAGAAAAGGTATTTTGTAGCCTATAACTGTTTCTAGAACTTCTGCATCATTGGTAACATTGTACCATTCATTTAAAAAATATTTCAATGATCCTGCACTAACATTTACTTCGGTTGGAATTGGTGACTCTTTGCTAGTGGTTGTTGTTGACGAGAGAACGGACGCCATGGCCTTCCCCTGAAGGGCCGATTGATCCCCCCTCTCATTCGTTGAGAGGGGCCCTGGAAGTTTAAACGACTTGAGTTGAACTGTTGTCTGTAAGGATGGTACCGAGATTGGCTTGGCCTTGACATTGATGACTTCAAAATTTGAGAGGTAGAGCGGGATACTTTAAGTTGTTCCGAAAAATTATCCCCGAAAAGTAATCCGGCTGTGGTCTTGGCGGACGAACAAATGCTGGAATAATCTGCATTGAGTGTAGGCTTGATGTCTAGCTTCCTCTTCCGGTTAAAATCATCTGCTGCACCTGATAATGCAGAGCTGGCTTCCATTGTGATGGTTAGTAAACTCTCTCGTAACTCTTTCTGGATGTTAAGTTTGGTGGTGAAAAGTGTTTCAGCAATTTTTGCAACAGCCACAGCAGCGAGTGTTATAAATTGATGTCCTTGCTGGTTGGAAAAATCTCGTTGGCGAGTTTTAGGGGGCAACAATGGCCAAATCTCAGCATTAACTTTGGGAACACCCAAAAATTTGCAGTTTTCTGGAACCAGGTGCTTCTCTTTTAACTTCTCGAGCATCTTCTTTCCTGATTCAGTTTGATATAAACGCTCAATGGAAGAGGTAACATCCACATTTAGTGCTGGACCGTACTCGGTATCTGGTTGCACAAGGTTGAGAATTTCTCGGAGGTTGTCTGAATCTTTTTCAGTGACATCTTCATTCATTTGAGCATCACCAGTTTTCCCCAATAGATTTTGAATTGAGTTTGCAATCGGATCATCATTCTTGGAATGGACAGATTCATTGTCAATGTCAATGGAGAGTGGAGGATCACTACGAGCATCTTGAAGTAGTTGAAATAATTGTTCCAACTTATTTGGAAGGCTTTTCAAGGATTCTATTGTTTCCCTGTTTTTTTCAATATCTTGCTTCATTTCCATCGTCTCTTTGGACATCTTTCGTTTGGTCTTTTTAGGCTTCGCCACCCTATCGTAACAATGACATAAAAAGGAGTTGCAATATATTTGTTTGTAAAGGCTCAATGACCTGTTGTTAGTGGCTCAATGACCGATTTTAATTGACATATTAGTCTTAATTTTTGTGGCGCAATGACCAGATATTGACATAATAGTCTGACATTATATGGCTCAATGACCATTTACTGATTTAATTAATTGACTTGATTTGGCTCAGTGGTCAGTCTTTTACATTGTGGCTCAATGACCTTGATATAAAATGTATACCAGACTTTGATCTGAATAACTTACCCTGCAGTCTTATCTTCTGTTGAATCACTCATTTTATTCAATTTGAATACAAACTTTGAATAAACTTAAACAACACTTGAATTTAAATATATATAAACTCTTTATGTTAATTAACCAATTACACTTGAAAACTTTGATGAGATGACGTGAAACGTGGGTTCGATGAGAACGTCAAAAGTACAATGAAGCTGAGTGGTTTGCTGAGCAGGCATTTCAAGCAGAGAGCAGCCAATGCGGACGTGTTTTTGTTTTTTATGCCATTTTTTGGTATAAGACGGGTTAAGATGAGAGTCATAGAGTATAAACTACACTGTATGTTCGGTATATGATGGATACCGAACGGTGGTAAGATACTGTAGGATTAATTACAAGCTAGAAGATCTTCTTAGGAGGCATATTGAGGAAAAGCCATACTTTTGTAATGCTTGCGATGCCGGGTTTGCAGATATGTGTGGTCAGTGTAAGCATTCTCGTAAGGATAAGGTTTGAACATTAAGTGTAGTTATTGTTGAAACGACTTATCACGTAAGCAAAAGCTAAAGCAGGATTTGCTAAATAAATTTGACTAAATGCTATGTGGGTATTTATATAAGTAAATGTACGCTTCATAAATATGTGGCAATAATTTAATGTATGAAAATATATGGCGCATCTAATTAATTGCAAACAATTAATTGTAAATGCAACACCTGATTCGTATCCAATGTGTGAAATGAAGACAAATTAAATGTTTAACAATTATTAATATTACAGAGCAAGCTACCACATCCTATGATATGGGTCGGTCATGATATAAAATTTAATAATGATTCAATATAAATATTTAAACGTAGTGAAATGCAAAATAAAACTATTTCTCTTTTGTAATTTGTTTTGCTGATTGAAAGTGACAAAAAAGAGAATACTTAATGTTACCATCGAATATTTTATGAACAAATGTCAGAAGATATTACGTAAATGCTTATTTTACTTGTAGTATTATTTGTAAAAAAAATGTTTATTACCACAAATTTATTTGGTTGTAAATAAATATATTCTCATGAAGTCAGCTATCCTGCTCAGTCATTTATGCTGAAAGATTCCGGAAATAGTGAAATACATCAGTACAGCATAAGTACAACGCCTTCCCATCAACATACCTTATTCAACAATGAATTTTACCTTTTATATAGTATTTAAATATGATTTGTTAATTTTGTTTGGTTTGATCATTTTTATAATGAATGACTTCTAAAACAAAATGTGTTTGTATAATTTAATCAACATAGCACTTTTATTTAAAATGAAACTACCAAAATAGGCACATTCCTTATACAGTAAGTACGCCCATCCATGTAATGTATGCTGAAATGTTGCTTCGAGTTCTAGTCACTTTCCAAAGCGATACAGTGAAAAATACACGTACGCTATGTCTAACTACTTGGATATTGTGCGTTCGCGACATTTTATATAATATTACCCATAAAACTAACAAGTCAATCTAGTACACGTAAAACATTTACACTCAAACTTATTATATCGCCAGTATTCATATTTATACATAAGTGTGTACACAATTTGATTTAGTATGTGTGTGATTACGAAATGAGCTTGACATCTACAGCTAGCATTAAACCACGAATGATCAATCTGTTGAACGGTTGAATAAGACTCCGACTACTGACCAATCTATTTAAATATGGTAGGTTATGTGCAAGTATGTACTAGAAATAAGCCTTTAGAAAAGCAAATGGTGGAGAAACTAAAAACAAGCTTTCTGGTTGGATCGAGAAAATCAAAAAGAGTAAGTGAAACTTAATGATAAATAATACAATTCACAGTTCCGCGAATTTTCCCCATTCTTGAGCAAATCAATTTTTTAAGAATTGGCAAGCTGCCCCTATTTTGCTAGGATGAGAAATGGCGCAATGGCATAATGAAATTAAGTGAGATGAAGAATAGCTTTACTTATAAAAAATTCAAGCAGCCGAATTTTAATTAAAAACGCGCCTCCTGTTCGCTTATATATTTACTTAACCTTTACGTTTCAAGAGCATTCAGTTTCTTTAGACGAATACATTCACTTGGTATAACTGCAGCTTTCAAGTAACGCGAGCTTTCATTTTCATTTGGGGTGGAAATATAACTTTTTAAAAAATGTGGGTAGCATTTTTGAGAGTTTTCGAGTTTCTTCAAAAACTGATGCCCCAGCGCATTCAATACAATTCC
>JAQFZH010000894.1:0-26167 GCA_034695485.1 Entomobrya nivalis
AAATGCGCTACCATGGTAGCGTAAATGTGCTACCAGGAATAATATTTTTATTTTATTTTTAAGGTAGCGTATTTATGGTACCATGGTAGCGTATTTAGGCTACCATGGTAGCGCAAATACGCTGCTGATCCTCCACTGATGTGTTCTATCAATAATTATTTTCTATTATTTGCATTGAGAGTTGTAGGAAATATTTGTTTTAGTTTGAATTATAATTTGTGTACCTAAAAATGATTGCTGTTAAAATAAACTTATCAGCTTGCGGCAGTATTTTATGTTTTTCAGGCTAACAGCTGAACTGTATGTAATGTTAAATTTAACACATGATATTCCGCTATTGTTGCAGCATTTCCCTAAAAATATTTTAATTCAAATCAGACAAAAATTTGAAACAGGTCGGATCTAACTTTTTCGGTGAAATTTTGACTTTGTTGTTGAAGCTCAGCAAATTTGTTGGTAAATTTATCAAGATTGTCCTTGTGTTGTTCCAGCATTTCACTTTGAAGCTTATCTTGACTACTTTTTAAAATTTCCAATTGTTTATGAAATTCCGCGAATTTATTGGACAGGATTTCCAGTATGCAGTTAGCTTGAAAGTAAGTAGAGCTCGGATCTGGTCGAAATGACTGGATTTCATTAGTTACAAGGTTTGTTTTCCGATGGCGATGCATGTGCCTGGATCCGAGGTTTTGTCCTGCTCTTATTAGTATAGAATTCCTTCTATTCACTGAGCAGTTGGGCTCATAATATGCCAACAAGTCAATATTGTGATTGTTAATCGACCATGTTGACATGTTTTGTACATATTGGGGAACGTTGAGACATGAGCATACCTTCTTGTAGCTTTCAAGCACCTTAGGAACCGCAAATTCATTATAATTGGTTATTTCAAGCCCATCCGGAGAAGTAGATGGACCTATGTACTCGGTTATGTCAACATTGCCACCTTCCTCTTCCTTACAAATTTGGAATGATGCAATAGTTCCATGGCTTCCAAGTCTGTGAAAAGTTATAATGTCAATACATTTATAACTCTGTTCCTTTCATGTTCTTATAGAAAATATTTACTTGCACTTACTGATATCTTGATAAAATGGTGTCCCCAGGCATATACGTTTCGGTCCAATGAGATTCACAGTTCGAATGAGCGTAGGCAATGAAACACGTATCCGTTCTGATGGAGTAGACGTTTCTCTGCTTATCAATTGGAACGTTGTTGCATTTTTCATTCGATCTTGTTTCCCAATCCAGTTCTATTTTAAACCCATTTCAGAATTGAGTTAAATTAAAGTGAAGTGCTCCATAGAAAATATCTCAGCAATTAATTAAACTAATTTAATAGTTACCTGTAAAATTTGCATCCTCATAAAATTGAATGTTGACTCCGTTTGCACTCAAACTGAACAAATTAATTAGTAAGTAAAATAAGTAAAAAACCAGCGATAGTCCAGCCATTTTTCCACACTAGGTCTTCATGGATAACAACTGTTTGTCACTTTTAATTTATTAAGTACACAATTTTATCGTCCTATTTTACTCAATATGTATTTTTTCTAGAATTTAAAGTTTTCTTCAGCTCTGTAAAACTGATTAATAACAACTTGACTCATTTTGAAAGTGAACTCTAGTTGTCATAATTGCAAATCATTTTATACAGTTCAAAACGGATGAAAAAATATGATAATAATTATATTGATATAGCAGACTGGATTATGCGTCAAAGCAGCTTACGATTCTTTTGCAATTAGGAAAACTTTTTTAATAATATTTTAAATGCTACTCATGTTATCCCTACAAGTATTAAATCATAATTACTAAAACATCTGTCTGCAAACTTGTGTGAAGTAGCTTACTTTTGATAAAACCAATTTTTGAGAAGAGTGACACAAGTTTCACGAGTGTATTTATTTTTGGCTTACAGTTGATTAAAAGTTAATGAAGATGTATTGAGAACAAAGCAGCGCACTTACATACCCAAGTCTTGAGTTAAATTTAACATTTTGTTGTATATCAATAGAAATGCAGAATGACCTAAGCTTCAACCGTAATGAAATAAAATGTGTTGGTAAAATTGGTCTGTATGCAGTACAACTTTTTGGGAAGCTTAACTACATCTTAATCCCTGATAACCTTATTAAGTATCCAGTTTAAAGCGGAAAACTGTTTTGTGAGTGCTATTATATCGATAATTACTTCGACATTCTTTTGTGAAAAGGACTTTTAAAAGGGGCATATTCATGTTCTCATGATCAATTTGATTGATTGTTAATGTTTCATGCTTATATTAATACTAATTATTATGAAAAAGATGCAGCAACTTCATATTTGGATTTTTATTATTTAAAGCTTAATCGACTTCGTGTCGCACTAATTACTCCAAAGGATTTCAATTTATTCCTATCTTGTGCTAATGGATATAGTAAAACCAGGAACATATTTTCTAGGAACTATAAACTGGTTCGAATGTACATTGTTAATATAGCTATCGCTACAAAATCAGTTGCTAGGGAAATTTTGAGTTAATATTTTAATAATTTAGCTCAAAATTAAATCGTCTTCAACATTCGTAGTGGATGATCAAAATTATTTAAAAAAGAATCAAGGTAGGTTATTCTAACGTAAATGTAAACAACCCACTTACTTTGTCAAGGATTCCAGCGAATTTAAATGTATTGTAACGTTTAGAAAATCTCCAGGTTTTTCATATTAAATAACTCCGCCTAGAGACAACATTCACGCTAACACTTCAAATTGAAGAATAAAAAATCTTTAAAGCTCAGTGTATGCCAAAATCAATTCAAAATTTCCACTTGTGCTATGATAATTAATATCTGAAGACGGGGCAATTTACCAAAGAACCAATTAAGTTTTATGGCGGTTCGTTACTAACCACATATGATGATAGTTCTTCACAACAAAGTAGGTAGGTAGGTTAGTAGTTCTCTTTGTTGTATTCATACGAAGACATGGGTAAACGTATTGATGTACAATAAAACTAAATACTATGTGGACGATCATTATATTGTTTAAGTTGGCTGGTGGAAAATGGTGTCAATTCAAATACAATATATATATAAATAGCGTCAGGAATCAAAATGCACGATTTATATGAACAAGTTAGTTTAAAGGAAAAACGACACAGTGTAGAAAATAAAGATATTAATCTAAACTGAATGTTAGATTGTCAAAGAGGTTTACTCAAAGGCGATACGGAAATCTCCAATGCGTTTTACTGATAAAATAAAAATGTGCCCATTTTTTTCTCGTTAGGTTATATAAAATGAAGTCATGATATAATAAAATTAGAGTAAAATAAATATCTATAACTTTGACATAGAAAATATTGCTTAACGGCTTTTAACGATAACTACACATAAATAAGCAGTCAGTTTAAGTTTTTCAATACAGGCAATGCTAGTTGTTCGCTTGTAGAATAGCTGCCTATATTTGTAATACATTGGACGCAAATGTGAATTACTCAATTGAATAAATTATAAATTATAAATGTTAAGTATTTCCAGACAAGATTGTTTAAATAGTAACGAAAACTTAATACTTCTTAAAACCTTATTGGTTTACAGATGACGCCACAACAGAAACACCAGGCAAAGGAAATCTTGGACACCTCGGGAAATAAAATGCACAATCTCTGACGTTTGGGTTTTTATCATGGAATTAGACACTGGACTTTTTTTCAAAAAAAAACTTGAAAGCATAAATAAAAGCTCATTATTGATATGGTAATCAAAATTCTTGGCAAATTATTTATCATAAAGAGTACTATCACAGAAATTCTGCATATACCATTTAATTGGTTCAAAATTCATTGTTTTCAAAGTCAGTTTTATTGATTGTTAATGCTTTATGGTATAAATAAAAACTAATCCCTTAGAAAAATTGGTTGAAAGGGATGCTAGTTAATTATGCTATAGATTCCACAATGATTTGCGCGGAAGTGTGGTGACTACACGATAATTGTTCAAAGGCCGAAGTGGAAAATTTTACATGTGTGCACGCCATTGCGCTTTACTACTTTCATCTTATTACTTCAGAGTGAGCATCTTTAATTAATTCACATTATATTATATCAAGTATATATTACGTTTCGTACGCATAGGTGAATGAAAGACATAAGAATCAAGTCACGTTAGTTTTTGTGTGACATAAATTGTATTTCCATCCCAAATTATTTTTATGGCATCAATTGTATTGAAATTCCTGTGTTGAATTTTGAAACATTTTGCACTGAAATTAAGCATACAGCTTACGTAGGTCGTGTTTAATTTGCTCAGTGAAAGTTTTAAACACTTGCTGTAGTAGTTCGGTAATGGTTTCAGTGAACTTTGATTCGTTCTGTAGTGGTTCGATTTGTTGTTTAAGCATCTTTCCTTGGAAATTGTCTTGTCTTTGTCTCGACTGGTCAACTTCTGTCTCCAGCTTTATGATTTTGGTGGAAAGTAATAGAATTCGTTCTTCAACATCCGCATTGACATCAGTGACAATATCTATTGTGCTTCCAGAACTATCTGTATATCCAGTAGTTATATCTTTCCAATTTATTGTCCTCCCTTGAAGCTATTCATTAAGGTCAGTAGTTACATCCTTCACACTTTTCGTTGTGCTCTCGTAGTTTTTCGTACTTTCGGTTGTAACATAGGAAGAATTGCAGCTAATTTGAAAGTAAGCAGACTTGGGATTTGGCCCAAGGGACTGGATTTTGTAAGTTGGTTAAGCTATCTGTTTTCTTAAGTAAATGAACATCGTTAGATTCATATCGGGGTCCTGCTGCTATCGGGAAAGTGGAGGCGACTTGTGGATTGGGAGCAGGGGGTTTAGGAAGATGGGATGTGATCTGATGTAAAAATTAATTGTATAAAAGTTAGTATTGTAAAATTATGTTTTTATTTAAACTTTATATTGTTAATATTTTTTTTGAAATGTATAATGATTGATTGATTGATTAGTTTAAAGTGTCGTGTCAGAATTAAAACTGAGTTATAAGTTTCAAGAAAGTTTGTCCTCGTGGCTTGTTTTTGTGGTGGTGATGATGGATTGGGTGATTATTGTTTTTTTTTGTACATGAGTAATTTATTAAAAGGCTGAATTAAAGATAATTTAAATGCGCATCAGATAATTATTTTAATAAAAAATATTCGTACAATTTTTAGATTGGCCCTCAAACTAAAATATTTTTATTTTATTTTTTCATTCAACTTTTTCATTTTTATTTATTAGCAATGCATGCACAAATTTTGGTCATTAGATTACACCCTAATTTTACAACATTTTTAAAAGATTAAATAAACGTTTATTTTAATTTTAAAAAATGAATAGAAGCAAAAAAGGGAGAAGTTCGTCTTCTGTGGACATTAAGATACTAAACTAAAGCAATGGTTTATTGTAATCAGGCAAAAATTTTGTGCAGGTCGGATTTGATTTTGTGAGTGACATTTCGACATTGTTGCTCCAGCTCTGCAAATTTGTCACTCAGTTTTTTAAAGTCGTGGTTGTGCTTCTGTAGCATTTCGCTTTGAAATTTCTCTTGGTTTCGTTTTAACTGGTCAACTTGTGTCTCCAGTTCCACATTTTTGGCGCCCGGGATTTCTAACTTGCAGTTCGAAGTTTGGAAGTTGAAGTAGGTTGACTTGGGGTCGGGCCCAAATGACTGGATTTTGTACGTTGTGTTCGTTACAGGATCTGTGTTTTTATGGCTATCCATATGTATGGAAACATCATTGTGTCCGGCTGGTATAAACTTGGGATAACATTTATTCACTGAGCAGTTCGGTTCGTAATATGCCAACAAGGCATTATGGTGGTTGTCAATAGACCATTGAGACATATTTCGGATATATTGGGGAACGTTGACACATGAGCACACGTTTTTGTAGCTTTCAAGCACTTTAGAAGGTTTCGATGAATTTTTATACTCGGTGATGTCAAGATTGAGCTGATTTCCACCCTCGTCTTCGTTACAAGTCTGAAATGATCCAATCCAATAATATTTTCCAAGTCTGTGAAAAGTGATGATGGGGTAAATTCAATTTCATTTCTGCCATTTTAATATGCTGTGTAACGAATGTGTACATGAACTTACTGATTTGAAGATAAAATTATATCTCCAGGCAGATACTTCTCACTCAACCACGATTTACAATTAAAATTGTAGTAGGCAATGAAACATGTGTCCGTTCGAATGGATTTGACAGAAGTCTGTTTATCTCGAGGAATATTGTTGCAGCCTCCATTCGACCTACTTTCCAAAACCAATCCTATCAAAAAAACATTTGATATCGGAAACACTAAAGTTAAGCGCTTTCTGAAAATAATGGAAACTTTTATCGAATTTCTGCAGAACTTACCAGTAAAATTCTCATGTTTATAAAGTTGAATGTTGACTCCATGTGCACCCAAATTTAGCAAACTGTTGAGCAGGTAAAATAAATAAAAAATCAGCGACAATGCCCTCATTTTTACTCACAATCAGATTTCGACGCAATTACAATTTGTTCATCAAGTACGACTTTATGTTCAGAAACTAATATTTTAATTTGCTAAATATCGGTTTGTTCTTAAAAAGTTGGGTCTCCATTGCTTAGTAGCTTGGCTGAGAGTGGAATTTTTCTGCGTTACAAGAAAAACGCGAAAGTGCAATATATAGACTTTGAAGGGGATGTGGTCATTTTAGGAGAAACTAATCTTTAGTTTAGTTCACAGGAAATGGTTTACGATATGGAGAAAAATATTTGGTTATGCATGTTCGACTAATCAAACTAAACCAAATGACTCAAGTATAGCTTGCAGTGCTCCAAAAAATAAATAAAAATGAATACAAATAATCCACCTTTACTGGTTTGCACACAACAAAAAAAATGATGCGCTATTTTTTTAAAGTTTAATTGCAAGCAGTGTAAAAAATAAGTACGACTCATTGCCAAAAATTTTAGCATTTTAGGTCAACTAGCGAAAAAAGACTTGTTTTTCCAAACAAAATATGCTGTGAATTAAATGAATAAGGAAAACTCCAAAAAATGTATAAGCGGCACAATACATATTTTAAACAATGCTTTATAGGCCAGAGGCTTTTTTCTCTAAAGCATAGAGGGACTGCCAAACAGACAGACATTATTTTGGCTGTTGATTGGATATGAAACAGTGCCACTGCTGGCACTTGATCAAGATGATTCAATTTTTTATGCAGCTAATTGGCTGTGGTGAAGACATGACTTCGTAATGAATGTGGTTGATACTTGGAACTATCATATCTGGATGCATTCTTGCTAATATGTTTTGTCGTTGTGATGCTCATTTAAAGTGAATAGAGAGCAGAGTTTGTAAGTGGGCGTTTTTTACATTGAAAACGATTACGAAGAATAGCGGATGTACATTAAGGAGCGGTAAACACTCACAAACTGAGTTCAATGCTTAACTGAAATTTTGATCAGACTTTTGTGGTTGCGTGGAGAGAAGATTGTAATGGTAAAATAAATTAATGTTTGGATAATATCAAATTGTCTTCCAAAGAAGTCATCATGTTTGACAAATGTCATGTTCGACATCATGTATCTGTTAAATGGAGGTGTTGGCGGAGAGCATCTAGCTCATCCACCGATAACTACATCGGTTTTTGAAGTCCGTGAAATTCCTTTTAGAGAAGGAGGACGTCTGTTCACCCTGCAATGTCCAGCAAATGGTGAGCCAACCCCAGCATATAATTGGCTAAAAAGTGGCTAAGAGTTTGTAGGATTAAGTTGTGCGATAGAAGGATGTTTGAAATTGGATATACCCAACCTGTCAAACACGAGTGATACTTTCCAATGCTTGGCTGAAAATAGATTAGAAATAGCCCAGTCTAGTGTCTAGAAATTAATTCAAGCAAAACTACCACAAGCTCTTACAAATATAAACCATCCCAAGACAATTTTACGGAAATTTAACCACCCACTCGCAATCTCAAGCATTCACGACACCTGCTATCCAAACACATCCACTTTCTGGATAAAACAGGCATTTTTTGACAATATCGCGATCATGGACATATAGTACTATCTTACTTGATTAGGATGAATATGGGACATTTTGGAGCATAAATAAATCTCATTTAACCGTTGACCCAGAAGGAACAACTTACTCCTTATCTTGGCAACTAACTCAGACTTTTTCCGAAATCGTTCGTAAAACAAAGGTAAAATATTTCACCTTCTAGTAAATTATGGTAAAATCGTACATCCTATAACAAAGCTGACAACCAAGCAAGAGTCTTGCTTAATAGTTAAGCTTTTATTAAATGATTGCTGGAATCGGGCCTTAAAAATCCCATATCAGTAGTAAAATACACGACCGACATACTACTGATATGTATTTTTAGACAACATACAACATATATATGAAAAATTATATTTGGGTGTATTAAGGCCTGTGTACCTTCTTCTCGTACATTTTTGAAATGTCATTTCCTTTCAACCAAATATTTCATGTTTCCAGATGTCGATGTATTTAAAAACTACATAAGATTTACTACAAAATTTGTATGGGTCTGATTGTTCACACCTCCTTGAATGAATTTTAATGAGCACTCAAGAAACCACTACGTAATGATGTTTTTCTTGTTTTTGAAAACCATCATTTTAAATCTTTGCATCGTTAATGCATAATATGGAAATATTTCAAAATATTTCAACCCTACTAGACTTTCCAAAATATTGGCTTCCTAAAATGGTCAACATGATGCTTTTTCGTTACAATTTTTTCGTTTTTTGAAGATTTAAAGTTTGACACAAAATCTGCCATTTTGTTAAGAACGTATTTTTAGATGTCCAATATTTTAATCTCACAATGATTGCTTCCTAATTTCTTAAAATATTTTTTGTCCTGCAATTCTTATATCTATCGTGAAGTGCTGCATTTTAAGGACAATTCAGTACCAAATATTTGTTTTAGGTCCAAACTTCACGGCAGCTACATACAAGGAAACGCTTTGGTTAATCAGCAACTAGTAATTTTAGGTATTAGGCATCCGTGGAGCTAAAAGTCAACATGTATTTCTATAATGGCTAATGATTCCTGTACTTTTACATGTGCTGATCATTCTGTACTACGTGGTTTTGGATAAATGCTACCAGCGTAATTAAAAAAAAAATAATTAAAATTTGCTTGATAATTTTTACAACCGGAAAAATTAAAAATTAATTGAAGCACTTCTTTGTCAGCGATTAACTCAGTACGGTAAATTTTAATTATTCTAACCTCAAGATTCCGGTACTCTAGATTACGTAGTTTTTGCTGGTACCAAAGTTTCAGGAAACAAATCATTAGGTTTTTTTAAATTCACATTTCAAAAATGTACGAGAAGAAGGTACACAGGCATTAGATAAAAGTTGGTCAAAGTAACATGGTAAGTCTTAACAAGTTATTTTATGACATTTTAAAACTGCTGCATTTCAAGCTTCCAAGTTGATTTAATCTACTTGCATGTTACTATACTGTTCATGGCTTGCACGAGAAAAAATCAGAAAAAATCCAAGGAATTAGTGGACACCATATACTTTGTGAAATCATCTATGTCATCATATACGCATCTATGTCATCTATGTTGTGTATTCTTACAGGCCACAGCCGAGAGTTACTTGGAGAAAATTGTATCCCACTTTGCAACTGGAAAGAATTGATATTGAAAATTTCGGGAAATCCACGAAATTACACGTGGTGCAACTAAAAGATAAAGGTGCTTATTTATGTCAAATAAAATATACAATAAGTTACACAGAACATAGGGTAACGGATAGAGTTGAATCAAGGGTGGCTCTGGTCATACACCCATGCCTCAAAAACACTAGACAAAAACAAAAAACAATGTTGGCACACAAGTCAAGTTAACTTGTGTGGCTAACGGTATACTCCCGCCAAAAATTGCATGGTTTTCAAATGGACGCCCAGTGACCACCTCCTCCGGTATAATTATACCAGAATCATCTTCTTATCATACAGAGTGCATCCTAGGAGCACACTGCAACGTATTGTTGTTTAGCAAACGCAAGGGAGTTCCCCAACCCAAGCCGTAGACCAAGTGTAAAGTGGTGTGGCAGGGAAAACCATTGATTCGGAATGCGAAATAAATGGGGCTTCATTGAAATCGATTAGCTGGAAAAAGGGAAATGAAACCATTCAAGTCAACCTATGACTTTTAAGAATGGCACTTTTCGAATATTCAGCCAAAAACAACAAAAGCAACAAGTGAGTATTTCTCGCTCCAAATTATTGTACAAAATAACATCACATTTGCTATGATCAACAGGACAGGGAGTGCGCAAGTGCCACGTTTCATTACGCTGACGCTTCATTGCGGGGGAGGCAAACCCTCAGCCTTTAGAAAAGAACGCAACGTTACCTGGTTCAAAGGGAGTAGCACGTTAGAAGGGCGAGCAAGTTATAATTCTGAAATTATGCAGAACGCACTCATTACTCATAATACAAGTAGACTTGACGTGTCGACGTTTATCTGTAAGAGAAAAGAGATAAAATCTTTCTCATTATCAGTTCATGCGAAAGACACTCCGCAACCTCCATATATTTATACAGTTATGTGTGATTTTGACCTAAGACAGGTTAGAATAGCTTGGTGTTTTATGGACGACTCGAGAGATATGAGCCTTATTGCAGAGGGGAGAAATCAATGGTCTGAAGAGGGAAAATGTAGTATCATCCCAGAAAATCACATTAAAAACTGGAAGAAAAACAAAACGCATAATGTTTTACTGGTAATGAGTCTCCTTTTTTCGATGATCTAATGGTGATAGTGGGATTGTAAATTTTCAAGATTCCCCTAAATGGAAAATTGGGTTACTTGTTTTCGATTGTTTTTTCATTGTGCTCAAAAAGGTACACCATATTCAGTCCTACTCAAATATCCAAATTCGGCTTCAAGCGAGGAATGAACACGGTTTGTCTTCACGGTTAGCCGACTTGGTGTCGTGTTATTCTGCCCCAGACAAGCCATATATCAATCCAACCGTAGCCTACGCAAAAAGGAATGAATCTACAGATCTAATTTTTAATTGGGATATCATAGACAAGAGGAATCATAATGGGCCTAATTTCAGATATTTATTGAAAGGGAAATTGAAAAGGGAGTAGAGAATGAATGGCAAAAAAAGTATTTGGAATCATATATTGGTGAATTCATAATCAAAGAGCATACGAACAAATTAGATTATTTATAGCTTGAATGATATCGGTTATTCCATTGATAGTGCAGATAAAATACTGGCATTTACTTGGGAAGATAGTCCGCTAGAATGTCCAACTCATGTAGAATGCATGAATTTATTTAATGCTAGCCCTGCGGTGATTTCCTGGGCCCCCGTTACAAGCCATAATAGTTTACTACGAGGTTATGAGATTCGAACATGGCCAGATCATGACAAGAGAATTAGTAGAAAAACAATAAGAGAAAATAAGACAAAAGCAGTCGTTCACTCCCTACACCCGGTTACAAATAATTTAATAAGCATTTGTACATTGAACGAGAAATTCGGAGGGCCCTGTTCCACTCCCATTTAAGTACTCACGAACGATAACGAACCAGGGATCGTTACTAAAATACACGCAAGTCAACTTAATGGCTCCGTGTTATACCTCGGCTACCAGCATTGGGAGCTAATATCTTAGGGTTCAAAGTAGCGTACGCACTTGGTAATGAGCCGTTGTCGGTAAAAAGTAAGATGGTTAGTGACAAATATAAAACTTGTTAACTTGCGCGACAATTCATTGTATCATATAAATATTTCAGCGTACAACGCAGTTTGTTGGGGGCGAAATGCGACCCTTACATATACCATGCACGACAAGCAAGACGTTGATGAGAGTAAACGGGTTAATAAAAGCTTAGTTTTACATGTGTTTTTTTAAGTATCAAGCAGCAATATGAAGTGGTCAGGTCGAGAACACCAGTGGAGTACTTTGAAATGGACAAAGTTGTAACCCCTTTGCATTATAATAGGACATTTCAGTTTAGAGTGGTGAGTGTAGCGGAATCGGCAACTAATATCTCTGACGAGATTCAGATAAGAATATCAATGGAGGGTAAACTACCTGTTGTCATTGATGCACTATTTTTTTAAAGTTTAATTGCAAGTAGTGTAAATAATTAGGACGACGCATTGCCAATTGTTTTTAGCATTTTAGGCCAACTGGCAAACAAAGACTTGTTTTTCCAAACAAAATATGCTGTGAATTAAATGAATAAGGAAAACTCCAAAAAATGTATAAGCAGCACAATACATATTTTAAACAATGCTTTATAGACCAAAGGCTTTTTTCTCTAAAGCATAGAGGGACAGCCAGACATTATTTTGGCTGTTGATTGGATATGAAACAGTGCCACTGCTGGCACTAGATAAATATGATTCTTTTTTTTCTTTTATGTAGCTAATTGGCTGTCTTGAAGACATGACTTCGTAATTAATGTGGTTGATACTTGGAACTATCATATCTGGATGCATTCTTGCTAATGTGTTTTGTCGTTGTCATGCTCATTAAGAGTAAAAAGAGAGCAGAGTTTGTGAGTGGGCGGTTTTTGCATCGATTGCGATTACGAAGAATAGCGGATGTACACAAAGGAGCAGTGGACACTCACTAACTGAGCTCTAAGCTAAACTGAAAATTGGATAAGACTTTTGTGGTTGTGTAGAGAGAAGCTTGTAATGGCAAAATAAATTAATGTGTGGGTGCTATTCTCAAATTTGGCTTATGTGTCATTTAAAACTTACCAGAGAATTTTACTAAATTTGCAAGTTTAATGAGCTTTCTTATTTTTTATTTAAATGCTTAAATGAATATGAGGCGTTTTCTTAGTACACTTTGGTTTTCGTAGGTAATTCTAGTTGTAAATGAAAGGAACTCTATAAAACTCCATTAGGTTTTCCATGCATTAAACACGTTTTTTCCGGAGGACTGTAACCTTTTCACTTTCAGTTTTTGTTTTTTTGTAAATGAATGATTTCCTTAGACCTTTTTATCTTCGCTTGTTAAATGGCTTTACTCGTGTTTATTTTTAACTTTTGTCTTTGTTCCCTTTCTCAAGTAAAGCACACATATGAAAACTAGTTCTGATTGTTTCTTTTCGGATTTGGTTTTAAATTGATAAATTCATATATTTTGTGAAATGAAGCTACTTGACTTGTTTTTTGGTGCATAGATACTTTATTAGAAGACTTGATTGGAAAAATGTACATCCGTTGATCATTTTGTTAAAAATGTATACGATGCTGGAGCATTAATTTCGTTGGAGACGAATGCAGTGATGTATGCAGTTATCTGGCGTTGAGTCAGGGTGACTTTTGCAAAAGTCATCACCATAACATGAGGTTGGTCTGGGTTAGAAAGTGGTTTTTAAACTAAGACTATTTAAAAGGGGCAACGGCTTTGGATAATACTCCCAATAAATTAAAATGTCCAATTATATAAATTTAAGTTTTAATTATTCTGTAAAAGAAATGCATTAATATATTTTTTTTGCAACTTGTACAAATTATGGGAATGTCCCGTTGGAAAGTAGCGAAAGAGTCCAATGCTCCTTTCTGCGATGTTGGTGCGGAGAGGAAACGAGGAAATGTCTATTGGACCGGTGGGTTCTAAGATGTTCTTGCAGTTGGATATCTAATTGAGGAGATGGGGGGAAATGTTGGGTGAGGTGGTTTTTGGGAAGATGGATTATCGGAAAGATGGATGGAAAGTAAAATTAATTGTATGAAAGTAAATATTGTAAAGTTGTGTTTTATTTCAGTTTTTTTTAAACGCATACTGATTTATTTATTGATTAATTTAAAGTGTAGTTTGAACTTGAAAGGATATTAACATTTAGTTGATAAGTAATTTATTTCGAATTTGAAGTTGTGCTTGCTATTTTTTTCCATATTTGGCATATAAGTATCTCAAAGGTTCGGGCACCTTATCCATTGAGTTATTGGATTATTCCCTTGGGTTACATGCTTTATAAAATGTGATGATAATCAAATGCGATACGAAATAGACCTAACCCAAACGACCACTGTTATCATCAAACTTCATTAAAAATAATATCCGTTTGGTTATCAAATTATGAAAAGGGGTCACAGGATCTATAAATGCGACGGGTTTTACATATTTTAGAATGCAACGAACTTTTAAATTGTACACTTTCTAATTCCAACAATTTTGACGCATAAGCTACTTCGGTACTTCTATTGTTCTAGGCCAGCTATTAGATCCGGTACACTTTAGTACTTTCAATTATTTTATTTATTTTCGTTGTGACGTCCGGAAAATAATTACAGCTTCCTCGAAAGTAGGTGGAGTTGGGATCCGGTCCAATTGACTGGATTGAGTACGTTATGTTCGTTACAGGGTCTGTGTTCTTGTATAGATGCATCTGTGGAATCATAATTGTGTTTAGCTGCTAAAAAATGGAATTCCATTCAAGTTGAAGAGACTGAGTGAGAGATGTAGGAAAAAATTGGTGTGCTCTTTTAGATTTTTTCTTTGTGTTTGAATGACTGAATTAACTGATTGTTTGACTGTTGCATTGTTTTAAGTTATTATATTTTATCAGTGAGGTGAGGTGTAGTACACGGCGTATTTGTTAAAAATAATAATTTACGTTGACGAAATCTACAAAAAACAAAAAATCAATAAAAATGGAAGGTGAATCAAATGGTATGGAAGGGATTCAGTCCCGTTGCCAGGCAGGATGTGGATATTTTGGCAGTCCTGCAACCAACAAACTCTACTCACTGTGTTACAAAGAAGTTCTCAAGAATAAGCAACAACCTCCGTCGGGCAGTTAATGTGAAACCTGCACATCTCCAGCACCCCAGTCATCTCAGTCAAAACTGGATGCTAAAGGAGAGTGGTCTTGGATTCAACAAGATAAGCCATTGACCGGCCCAACTGCCGTCGCCACCACCGCTGCTACTGCAACTGTCGCCGTCGTTGCTGCAGCCGTTGAATCAGTAGTCCCTGGAACAAGTGCGAGCACCACCCCCACCCCTCCAGACAGCAAGAAAAAGTCTAACAGATGCCAATTATGTCGCAAAAAAGCCAGCGCTGAGTGCCGCTGTGGAGGTTTATAATGCCATCAACATCGGTACAGTGACAAACACAACTGGACTTTTGACTATACGCAACTCGGCGCCGAGGAAATTCGCAAGAACAATCCAGTTGTCGTCGGCGAGAAAATCCAAAAGATATGAGAGAATCTCCCCAAAGAAACTTGTACAGTTACCTATCATCATTGTTTAATTAATGGTCATCAACGTCGTCGCCTGCTCTGCTACTACGAACAAGAAAAAATATGAGTTTTGCTCTCCAACATTTTTCTGTTTTGAAGTTATAATTTTTTTTTTCTGCACAATGTGCTTTTTTGCGCAAATAAGCGACAGGATAGGAAGAGGGGGTTGAAGAAGACTTGCGGTGTTTGTGGGTTGGGTGGAGAGAGTTGGGGATGGAGTGATCTGATGTAGAATTAAACGTACAATAAGTTAATGCTTTCAAATTGTGAATATATTTTTGAAATGCATACAACTTGATTGATTTTCAATGTGTTTTCAAAATTAAAACTGATTTGTAAGTGTAGATAAAATTGTATAATTGTAAAATTGTAGATGGTTAAATATGTGTGATAAAACTTCTAGGCTTGTTTTGGTGATAATTTGGTTAATTAATGGTTTTGTTTGTACATGGGTATTTTATTAGCAAGTTTAATAGGCTTTTTATTTAAATAATTAAATGGATATGAGGTCTGATCTTAGTACCTTTTGGTTTTCGTAAGCAGTTCTAGTTGTAGGATTGGTCTATTGCTGATGAAAGCAAGGAAAAACATACATCTGAAAAAACTATTGGATTTCTACTTCCTAGTGGTGCTAGGCGTGCAACAATCCCACAAGAAATTATCAACAATAGCCATGTGTAGCCATTGTCTTTTGAATTTTCCCCTTTTCCAATTATTGTAATCCTCGATTGGGTAAATGTTTCTACTGCTAGCATCAGGAATATAAGATAATAATATTATGGGCTGCAATAGTAGTGTAAAGTTGAGTATCATTTCATATAAATTGATTAAGTAAACTAAACTAAATTGGAAGTAGAGTAAAGGGAACTTCAGTAAAGCTTCCGTACAATAAAAATATTGATTTGCTAAGAAACCTGGATTTTTTGACCAAGATCCTAGCTAATATTTTATGATTGAAAAGATGTTTAATTTTTACACAGTTGTTTTTGTCTTGATTTTTTTGTTTGTTGTACTTATCTTTTTCGACTGTATGTGTTCACTAGGAATTTAAACCAAAAGAACCATATGGTTCCGTTTTGAATTATTTTTTTTCAATAGACCCATTTTCTGGATTCCTTCATATGAAGGCCTAATGCAAAAAGCCGTTCATCAAAATCGCTTGTCAGAGAAATTATTGTCTGTGAAAATGTGCGAATTGCATCATTTGTACCGCGCTCGTAAATCCATTTTAAAGGGCAACTCGTCAGTTTTTACGCTTTTTCGGTTCGCTGAACCAAAGAACCGGATGCCTTTATTTCTAATCAAATAAATTATGCTTGTACTAATCACAACAAGATAAACTAAATTAGATTATTTTTATAATTATGTTTGTTTATTTTTTAATTTATATGGAATATGAGTGAGGGGGGTTGGGTTAGATGGACGGGATTATGGGTGAGGAAGAAGTGGATTTGACGGTGGATGAGGAGGCCAATTGAGATTAAAACATTTGAAAAAATTTTTGTTCAGTTTGCCACTATAATCAATTATTTATAGTAAGAGTTTGACTACGTTTAATCACACAGACATCCCATTTAAATCTGTCATGCTTAATATTGATACGCAACAAGTATTGGCAAGACAAACTATTATTGAGTTACAAAAAAATGTGAATAGATTAAGCATCATTACATAGATACATAGCAGGTACATACTTAGTTGCTGTGGTGTTTAGTGCTCTCACTAGGCATTGTACAATTTGGAGTAAAATGAGCAATTAAACATGTATCCGTTTTTATAGACTTCACGTATGCTTTTTTATCCCACGAAATATTGTTGCAGTCAGAAGTCGAATTACTTTGCAGATATAATGCTATTGAAAAAAAATTAAAAATATCCGTCTTTTGCTTAATTTAATAAATTTATGAGCAGTTTTATTGAAACAGTTTGATTTACGTGTAAAATTGTGCTGCTTATAAAATTGAATATCCACTCCGTATGCACCCAAATTAAACAGCATGATCAGCAGGTATAATGAATTCCAAATCAGCGATCGTGTTGCCATTTTAATTCACTAAATATTTTGAATAAGAACTATTCACGTTTAATACGGTCTAAGTCTCCAAATAAATTTCCTAATTAACCAAAGTTTGTTTAGCTTTGACAACTGAAATGTTACTAAACAGCTTAGCTAATATGAACTACAAACAACGTATTTGATAGAACTGAGGGAGATATAGCTGACATACTGGATATGAAAAAATAAAAACAGGATGTATAATATTGATCGTTTTCGTAAAAGAATTAAACCCAATTTGCAGGAGACAGTATTCGATAAGAAAAAAATATGGTATACATTTTTGGTATAATTTTACTGAACTAACCAAATAAAAGAACTCAATTCAAACTGGCGAATTAGAGCTGTATAAAAATATACACACATTATAGTTGACTGTTGCATATGTGAATTTGTATTTAGCTAAAGTCAGAAGTTTAATGTGTAGTATTTGTGGTGAGTTTTAAATATAAACTGATTACAAACATCTGTACAATCACTACAGCGTACACACATTAGAGAAACCTTACGATTGTAAGTTGTATGACAAGTCATTTTCTTACAAGCCCAACTTGAGATGTCATATATCGACTCATACAAGGGAAAGGACTTACAAGTGTGGTTACTGCAACAAGTCCTTTAATGACTCGGGTGATCTTCGAAAGCATGAACGACTGCATACTGGAAGCAACCCATATCAGTGTGATCAGTGCGACAAACGGTTTACACAGAGCCAACATCTGGCATCCCATTACAATACTCACAAACATGAAACATCCTTTCAATGCATTTTATGCGAAAAATATCTTTCGTCAAGAACTGGTCTCAAATCTCACATTGAAGCTCATACTGGTGAAAAACCTTATCGATGTGATATTTGTAACAATACATTTCCATCGGAAATTAGAGTGAAAATGCACAAGGAAAATGTACATGTTCTCATTCCAAAATATTTTTGCCAGCTGTGCAAAAAGGGAATTAGAGGCATTAAAGGTAACTTTGCCAGACATATGCGTTCTCATAGTGGCTTAAAGCCATTCAACTGTGATCAATGCCACAAATCGTTTGCTCACAAAGCAAACTTGAAAGGGCATCAAAAACGTGTTCATTTTAAATCTAAGGAATGAAATCTGAGTAAATTGTGAGGTAGTGCATTGAGTTATGTTTAAAGTTCTTGATATGTTTACCATAGAGAAAATTAAATTGAAAAACGTTAATTATGTGGCATAATGGCAAGTTTATTTAGTGTTAAAACACTTACCTCGTATATTGAAAAATGTATAATTTTGTATTTTAGAAAATATTTTCTTGGATTTTTGTATTTTAGTCAAGTTCACGCATCAGGTCTCCGTTTACTAGAATAAAATTGTGTTGTCTTCTATTTCCTGTAAATAGATTATGTGCGTATGTAATAATGTATGTATGCATAAATAAATGTAAAACTATAATGTGGATGGTTAAATAATGTTAAAAAATTAGGAAATAAGTTGTAATTAAAAATTAAATCTAGTTAAACCTTCCGCAGTAAAATACAAAATGTACGTCAGCAGGCACTTGAAAAAATTCCAATGAAGTAATTTTTACAGGATAGCGTTGATAATATTCGATTTTGTACAACTTAAAAATTTCTCTACTTCAATATATTTAGACACAATCCCACATGCATTATTTTTTAAATTAAATTTGCAGCTTGTACAAATTGCGGAGACTCGGAGTGGTCTGGCAGTGGCAAAGGAAGGTTTGCTAATTTTTGGAAACTGTGGCTGAGAGAGAAACGAGGAAAATTATATTTTGTCAGTGGGGTGCAAGATACTTTTGCATTTATATGCCTAGTTAAGTTGATGGGGGTACTTAAGGACTCAGGTGTATTTGTGAGAGAATATGATTGAGAAAAAAATTCCCATATGATCATTTTATGCTAAATCAAATTTGTGAAAAGATGACATTTAAGTTTTTTATTCTGAGTTTAACTTTATTTTTGGTGATCTAGTTTGATTACATTTTGGTTGATTGATTTAATTCTAAAAGATACAATAAGAATCTAATTAATTTGTTCGGATAGCTAGATTATTGGGTTATCCGTAATGTTATATGCGACGAAACAAGCAGCTTAGGTTGTAATGGATGGAATTGTGGTTTGACTTTTGTACATGAAATATGTATTAAAAGACAAAATTCGGGGAAAATATTACAGATTTTTTTTAGCAAACTTCGGCATATTTTAATTTAGGAATAAATTCAAGTTAAAATTTAGGTATACATGAAAGCCAGTCACTATTAATTCATAAAAATAAACCATTCCAAAATCTCGGTTTGACAAGGGCTGACAAGGAATCTCATTATAACCTTGTTGGAACACACTTTGAAAATTATTTTGCTTTGGTAAACAACATGATAATTTTACCTTGAACGAACATGAAACTATTTTTTTGTCTGATCGGATTTGATATTGGGTAAAGGAAATTTTCTGGCCTAAGAAGTGGTTTAGGTACTGCGGGGAATAGCATATACAAGGTAAACGATTTACTGTTGCCTCTGGGGTCATTCTTCTTTATCTACAATGTGCACAGATGAGTCGAAAACACTACAAAAAGCAGGAGTAATACTATCGAATCATAAATTTAGCAAAAAAAATAATGGACCAAAAATATCTTAAACTGGAATTGTAGTGTTGGACTTGGGGACCTTAGGAAGATGGTATCCATGGTTGAATGGATTTGAAAAAAATGAGATAAGATGTAAAAAATCCCCAAATTAAGGTTTTTATACTATTTTTTATTGAAATTTTTAGAGTTAAAACTGTTGAACTATATAAATGTGAATTAAACAAAATACTGTGCTACTAAAATGAAATGATTACATTGTAATTATTCGACAAGTTAGATTTTTATGAATTTTTAAAACAAATTATTTGGATCAGTAAATTAAATGTTATTGAACTTCACCTACGCAAACAATTTCAGCAAGTCAGCTTTAATTTTATCGGTATAATTTTTGTACTCGTTCAGTTGTTTGTTGAACTCAACTTCCATGGTCTCTATCTTCGATTCCAAATATTTAACTTTCTCCACTGATTTTGAAAATTTGAGAGAAAGGTCCTGATATTCACCTTCAAGCTGGCTTATCTTAGTTTCAATGTTAAAGCAACATATTTGTCGATTTTGTTGTATGGGTTCCGTGGTGCTAGTATTTTCACCTATTCCACTTTTTGTTGTGCTCTCCATATTTGGTGGAAGTTCGGTGGAATTAGCTAATTTCTTCCTATTTGTTGGACTTTTGGTGGAATTGGAGCTAGTTTTAAAGTAATGGGAATGGGGATCCGGGCCAAATGACTGGATTTTATAGGTTAGCATAGTTATGCTGTCTATTTTCTGATGAGCTTGCATATTTCTGGAATTGTGACTATATCCGGCCGGTATAATCGTAGGCGTCCAAATTTCCTCAGAACAGTTGGGCTCGTAATATGCTAACAAATCATTATGGTGGTTGTTTATAGACCAACTTGACATATTTTGGACATATTGGGGGATGTTGACACATGAGCATACGTTCTTGTAGCTTTGTAGCACATTAGGAAACCCTTTGTGATACTCAAAGTGTCTGGTTATGTCAACATTGAGCTGATTAGCCCCCTCTGCTTCGTTACATATGTAAATTGATCTTAGTTTGTAGTTGTAACTCGAAAGAATGCTGTAAAAAGTGGTGGGTTAAATGCATATATAGCTCTCTTGGAACATTGTATATTATAGCGAAGGTTCACCCAAACTCACCTATTTTCAGATAAAATCACATTCCCAGGCAGATACTTCTCACTCCTGGCTGATTTGCAGTATTGACCATCGAGTAGAACAAAACATGTATCTGTTTCAATGGAAGTAGCCTCGTTAAGTACTGGAGTGTCGATACACTCCCTCCAATTGTCGTCACTAGAGTTTTTTCTCCAAATTAATCCTATTTAAAATAAATACATTTTTAACTATGCTCAGATCCATTAAATCAAATTTATATTAAAATGAGAATACTTAGGAAATTAGGGATAAAATTACCCGTTAAATTTTTTCCCGAGAAAAACTGAATGTCTACTCCATACGCACCCGGAATAATCAAAATTTTCAGAAGACAAACCAAACACAAAATCCATGATAGCACTGTCATTCTATTGCGTTCAGTATTAACAGTGACAAGTTGATGTTCTTGATACAATTTTAACTTGGCGATATTTCCCATTCGTTTTCAGCTCTCAAATTCAGAAAAGTAGGAAAATTAAAAAATTTTGGTAAGTGAAAAGAAAACTTATTTAAATTATATGGATGTTGACTTAATACAATTGCCAAAGTTGTTGCATGCACAAAATAAAGTCAGTGGCTCACCAGTTCACAAGAGCGGAAATCCTGGATGTTGATAGCAGATTACGGAAAATAACGATTGCGAATGTATCTTGAACAAAGTAGTGCATGCTGACGATATTAAAAAATCAAGGCTAAATTTTGATGACACTGGGTACAAATGAATGAATGGAACGCTTAGGAGCTTGACTGACTTCACACTTATAATAAAATAAATGTGAATGTAAAACTAATTGGTTTTCCGTACACGTTTTTGTAAAAGTTTAACTACGTCTTGACCTTGAATGATCTGAATCTTTATTCCGTTCAATGCTAAAATCCGATTTTAGTTGTATTATCAATTTGGTGCTGCAATAGCCTTGAAACAATCCAAAGAAACCAAATTGCGTTTCAATAAAAGTTGAAAATAAATTTTTTGCTACGGATACTTTTAAATTTTTTATGTTTGGTTTTGTATATCGCTAATAATTTTGTTGTGATTCATTATTCAAACAAATGTAATACAACAGCCAGCTATTCAGTCAGCAGTGCATTTATTTGATCCGCGGTTTTATGAAAAAGCATTTAAAGGTATCATTTGCGCTTTTACGATGGACTTTTAGAAGTTTATTCAATAAAATCAAAAAATTATAATAATTTATTGTTATTCTAATTATTGTGATTGATGAAGAATTTGGAAAAGTGCAAGACTTTTAATATTGTAACGTGTTTAGTGTGAGTTCCGTTATTGAAAAGCATGGGCATAAGTGAAAAAGGAAAAATATTTTTAGAAGAAAAATGTGAATTAATAATGCACACACATTTTCAAGTGCCAAACTATTGTTAAGAGTGAGGGTCGGGTCCAAATGACTGAATTTTGTATGAAATGTTGGTTAGTCGATCGATTTTCACGTTTCTTTGCATATTTGCGGAATCAGGCGAACGTCCGGCAGCTATAAATTTAGGACTCCACATATTCTCTGAACAATCCGTCTCAAAATATGCTAGCATGGCATTATGGTGGTTGTTAATAGACCAGTTATCATAGCTGTGCACATATTCAGGAACGTTGACACATGAGCATGCATTTTTATAGCTTTCCAGTACCTGAGGAGAAGGTTCTATGCGAAATATCCTCCCATATTTATAATAGACTATGTCAACGTTGAGTTTATTACCACCTTCTCGTTTATTACAAGTGTGAAACGATTGTATGTAGCCAGATCTCCCCATTCTGTAAAGCGGTATGTAGTCGAGGCTTCAAGAACCTTAATATAATTTAGCCAAACTATGAAACTTACTGTGTTGCGGATAAATGTATGTCTCCTGTCATATATTTCGCGGTCACGGTCGAATAACAATCCGGATTATTGTAGATAACAAAACATGCATCTGTTTTAATGGAGTAAGCTAGCGCTTGTTTACTTGCAGGTATATTGTTACAGTCCGCTGTTGAATTACTATGCCAAAACAAATCTAAATAATTCAAACAACGGAATATCTAAGTTCACCTTAAATGGAAATTTAAAAAATAAACGACTTTATTTAAAATATGGAAAAAGGATACCCATGAAATTGTTTAGCTTAAAAAGCTAAATATTGACACCATAGACCCCGGAAATATTCAAAATATTTCCGAGAAGGAATATGTTTAAAAGCAGTAATGTCATTGTGTCAAAATGTTTTTAAACTTTTTGTGCAATATTTTTTGTGTACAAATTTACGAGCTTAAGTTTACTACGATGTCGTAGTTCACTCGTTCAAGCACCCAAGTGTGAAGTGCTGGATGGCTAAACTAAAAAAGATCAATAACAAGTATGTTTTTATGGGATGGGCTTTTTCAGCATAATCAGCCGTTACCAATGTAAGTAGCGTAAATGACAAGTTCTCATAGAAAGATATCCTGGAAGTGGAAAAAATGAATGATAAACACAACCTAATTTTGTAATACGGCTTTGCTTAGTTAACAGGAAGTGGTTTTGTGATGAAAAATAAATATTACATTCTGTAGTAAATAGTATGGTGAATGTTTGCAGTACAAATGTGTGCTCAGTGGCTTAATTGTTATACATTAAATTTCAACTATATAGTTTTCATGTTATAAGCATTCTTACGTATTGTTGAAAAATTTCTTATAGAAGAGCAATTTGATGGTGTGATTTCTGAGTTTTTTTAAAAATAAAAGTTAAATAAGTTTACGATCACGAAGGATAACGGATGTGGTGGACAAATCCCTGAAAACTCGCAAACTTTTATATATAAATTCTATTTTCGATTAAGCTTGCGGTCGTGTATTTAGGGATATATCATCGTTTATGATTCAAATAAGTCATTACGTAATGTGTAAGTTTTCTCAATTTTATTTAATAAAAAAGGATAGTAAAATATGTAATGTCCGTTTTAGCGGTAAATTTCAAATAGAAATGGTAACACAAATAATCTTAGAGGTTTTTATAAAATGTGAACTAAAATATTAATTTATCGTACAAGTCAAGCAACGCTTAGGAAAAATGAGAAGACAAGTTGTGCTAATATGGCTCTCAAAAAATATTTAAGGTTAAATTAGTTTAATTTGTAAACACGAATTTGTTTTACGACAAATGCTGTAATAAAGGAAACAAAGCCTAAACCAAAACCTTAATAACTTCGTACTCTTATTTTACAAACAGCTTATAGAGGTCAAATTTAATTTTGTCAGTAAAATTTCAAAATTCTTAGCAAAACCCTCAAACTTTTCAGTGAATTTATTGTAGTCCTCATTTTGTTTCTTCATAAAATCCTCCATGAGGTTTTGAAATTTATCCTGGTTTCGTTTCGATTGGTCATACTGTGTCTGCAGTTCGTTAACTTTCTTGGCAAGAATTTGAATACGTTCTGTATCCACATCAACCCTACTTTCTGTTGTACTCTCATAATTTTCCTCTCTCTCAGTAGTTACCATTTCCATGTTATCAGTTGTCACGTGGGCAGATATACAGCTAGTTTGATAATACAGAGAGTTAGGATTTGGCCCGAATGACTGAATTTTGTATGTGGTTTTAGTCGAACTATCTGTTTGTATATGATCATGCATGTATCTGGAATCCATTGAATGCCCAGCTTGAATAAGCTTAGAATCCCATTTATCAACTGTACAATCGGGCTCATAATATGCCAGCATGGAATTATGATGGTTGTTGATAGACCAAGTATCCATATTTTGCACACATTGGGAAATGTTGACGCATGAGCATACGTTCTTATAGCTTTGAAGCACATCAGGAATAAAGGAACTGAGGTAACTAAAAGTATAATATTTGGTTATGTCAACGTTCAGCTGATTACCACCTTCGTCTTCGGTACAAGTGTGAAATGATCTAATTCGTCCATCTCTTCCAATGCTGTGCAAAGTGGTGTGGAAACAATTCTATTTATAACTGTCTGACAATACTATCTTTGTGTCAATTATTTTACATAAATTCTTACTCGTATTCAGATAAGTCAATGTCTCCAGGCATATACTTCATGCTCCAACGTGATTTACAATCAGGATCATGGTATGCAATGAAGCATGTGTCTGTTCTGATGGAATATACGTTAGCGTTTTCATCTTTGGGAATATTGGTACAATCTGCTGTTGAATTACTTTCCCACAGTAATCCTAAAAAAACCATAAGTTTTGAAATGTAGTAAATTTTCAAACTAAGGAGTTCAGAATAATAAAAGTATAAGGTTATTTACCAGTGAAATTGTGGTGCTTATAAAGTTGAATATTTGCTTGGTCGGCACCAGATATTATCAAAATATTTACGAAAAGGAATAATCTCAAAATAGTACAATGCGTGGCCATTTTAATGCACTGAATTTTAATTGTGATAAGAACGAGGTGGATAGTGTTTTAAATTCAGTAAATTAATTTATTCTAGGTTGTATGGGTCCTAAATGTGAAATGAAAATGATTAATTCAATGTACCCACATATTCTTGAAATGCTTGTTTTTCGTATTGTAAATGTTAAGGAAATGTATGGATGCAAAAAGTAAAAATAAGTATTTGTAGTGTATTATAATTGGACGTCCTGGATGTGGGGAAATTCTAGTAGAAGATGAACACTGCACGTTAAAATAATAGTTTTTAATTCTTTTTGCAGGAAATTTTTGTCTTATTCGAATGAAATCAACTCGTTGACAAGTCTTGACGGAATCAACCAAACGGGATCAATAAAGACAGTAAGAATTGACCACAAATCCATTTGTACTTTTATAAGAATAAAATGAATGATTTAACTGATAGAGGGGCTGATTTTAAGAAAACCATGTATATTAAAACATAACCAGATACACATTGAATTTTTTAAAAATATACATTTGTTTTAAAAAAAACCACGCACAAATAAATGTTTCCCTTTCTGTGGTTTATATTTCTTAGGTAGAGCTTTTTCATGTAGACGTTATATCCCTACACTCATCTACTTTCTCACAAGCTTGCATCCGGTGAATGATAAAAAATTGAGGTTTTTATAAGATCAGTGGAAATGACTGGTTTTCATGTGAAATTAATTTGT